>JAULBS010146031.1:0-12425 GCA_032355785.1 Symmetromphalus regularis | reverse complement strand
TATTGTATCAATGTAAGACTTTAAACTATGTCGTCTTAGCGCAAATATAACGAAGTACACAAGTGGTCTATAATGGTGGGGGAAGGGGGGGGGGGCAGCGGGATGGTCCGTCCCCCACTTTTTGGACAATGGGGTGTTCCGCCTTCCCCCCTTTTCAGGTACGGATTTTCGCCCTTGATTGCCGCTAAGACTTGGAGATTGAGCTTTTTTATGGCAAAAATGTAATGTTTTTTGGGGAAGTCCTTGTGATATACATTTTTTTCTTTACTTGAGGTGGGTTAATTGCTTACTAATTTAAATGATACTTCTTAAACATGTGTTTCTTTATGCCACATATTGTTAAAGGACCTACAATTATGTGATCTAACTTAGCCTAATCCAGCCCCCCTCTCCCCATGAAAAACAAAAACCAAATCCTACAGTAGCTGTGGATAAAATTGTTGGACCAGTTATTGAAAGTTAAGAACAGCTTCATAACGCGAGATATGTTTAATCAACACAACGAAATGGATTGCGTGGTCTTTTCTTCAATGTGAGGAAGAATTTCAAAACAATGTTCGTTTACTTTCCTTGTGGAACTTTATGATAAATGAATTCTCCAAAGGACTCGTATGATTGCTATATCTATATTGATAACATGTATATACTAGTATATACATATGTACTCAGAGTTCTCTCTAGTCGACAGATTTTTTTTTTTTCTATGTATGGAAAATATAACTGGTAAACTATTTTTTTTCAAAATGTGTCAGTGTCAATGCTTCTAAAATCAGGCCTTTTTAAAAATCTTTTCCCCCTTTTTTTGTTTCCATTGGTTGATTTTTATTTATTTATTAATTTTTTTAAATAATCTATTTCTGTCTCTTCCTGATAGCCTTGGGCATCAAAGGCATAGTCCCACGGAATTTAAGGGACTTTGTGTTCTAAATATTGATTACGAATGAAACGTGCATGCATTTGTTATACTAGATCTTGTTTTCATATCACGCAAGACATTTTAACTGAACAATGGTATAGGGAATTCCATTTAGAGTCGATCGATTTTTTTCACTTTTAAAAATTTCAAGATCGGAACTCTTCGTGGGGTACGAAATGTTTTTGCAGCTACAAAAATATTAAGAAGTTTTAAAATAACGGCTAACAGGGGAATATCCGTCATGTGACTCGAAATAAATATATGTCACAGCATTAATAGGGAATGTTTTTTTCCGATTTATTTATCCGTGAGCATAATTCATTATTATTTTTAAAACATTGATAATAAGCGAGATGCTGTCGTTATGCAAGTATTTCTAGGGACAAATCAAATATTTATATTAAAAATTAATTCTTTGTTTGGAAATTAATTAGATCAAGGGTCCGTGGAAATATGCGTTTAACGTAATATTGATTTCAATTTTTCAAGAAATTTGGGTCGCCTTGCGCATCTGGGCGACCGTAAAATGCACACTCTGGCTTTAAGATAGATAACATATTCCGTAGATATATACGAAAATTAGCGATCTGTATAAACAATGAAACAAACAACGTGACAAATCTCTTTATGTAGTGTAATATTTATTATTGTTCAATACAATTAGCACAAAAGTACTTTTGTATCGGTCGCAGATTCTATAGAAAGACAGACATATATAATGATGCATAACCATACTATAATTATTACATTGATACATATAAGCACACATTACTGCTATCGAGTGATGTACACACGTCAATTTTCAATGTCAAGAGTTTAACATGCTAATGGGAGCAAGCTGATGTGAAGCACGCCTCTCGTGGGCACAATTTCAGACCTAAGCAAGTCAGATCGGTCGAACCAACTTTTCGTCTTTAAAAAAAAAAAAAAAAAAAAATATGTTTTTGTCGGACCATTGATTGATTGGTTCGACCAAAAAGTTTGCGTAGATTTTCTATTTTGGTTGTCATTTGATTTGTGGTTCTTGTTAAACAGTTTCTGTCTTCTGGAATGGCCTTGAACTTGGATTTTTTTGCAAGAAAATACTCCCAAGTCAGTTTTATTCTGTAGCAAACATCAAAAAAAGTCAAACAGCCATAATTTGGTTGCTTGAGAGGCCATTCCTGGATTCTGTATTCACCAAAAATGCTGGAGCTTCAAGGGGCGATTCCCCTTCAACATTTGGCCTGACCAACTTTCAAACGGTTATTACGGCCCTGCTCATCAATTGTCAAAATCAAGAATTTAACATGCTAATCGGAGTAACTTGTGACGCACAGTTTCTAAGCTAGTCAGTTCCGGATTTAGACTTGGTGATGCCCAAAGGTATATGAAGCCCCTTCTTAAAAAGTCACATCGGAAGGTTTTACAGAGTAGGGTATATTGGGTAATAATAATAAATAAATAATAAAATAAAGTATAGCAAAAAGTAAAATAAAAATCAGATATTTTGTGAGGCCTCTGCGATTAAATCCGGAAATTGCTCGCGGCAGTCGGCAATACCATGGAGATTGCCGTGGAGTTTTTCATTCTCCGCGGCACCTTTTTAGCCATGGATTAAAAAAAAATATGTTGTATTTCTTTTCTTATTATTAAAAATAAAGTATACATTACGTAAAATTGCCGTAGAAAATGTAGTGGACACTATTTCACCACAGCATATATTTTGCCGTGGACATTGCTGGGGTTGGGATTGTAAGGCTATAAGTAGAATCTTGTTTAGCCTATGCCTAAAGGGAAATGTGCATTAATAACGAATGGCTGGATTAAATATAAACGTACAACTTTCCCAAAGAGATGATATTACTTTTTATGACATCTTTTTTTAAGGATTTTGGAAGATAACCAAATCGTTGGACCGAATAAAAAAAATAACTTGCTTGAGGCGCGCGTGAATGTTTTAGAAACAATATTTTATAAAATATTTGGGTTTTTGATGGTAGATTACATGGCTAATATACTGGCATTTTTGGCGATTAAAAATATATAAATATATATTCTAAACTAGAAAGTGTACTTTTTAATGTTAAAATATCTATATTAGCAGCAAATAATTTCACAAGGTTTAAAACCGACAGCGGTCGACATAAAACTAGAAAATATGTTACTTTGAAACCTGCGGCAGTCGTCATAAAGCTAAACATATATTACATAAAACAGATGGCAGTCGTCATAAAATTTGTTTAATTGTATTAATACGTCTGTAAAAATGTTTCACTCGGAACTATTTCTTCTATTATCAGAAAATCTATTATCCTTTATTTCTATTTGCCTGCTGGTTCCTGGTTACCCATATAAATAAGTAACCTTGACATGTTAACAGAGAAGTAAGACAGTACACTACAATCAGATGTTCAAATAGACTAATACAGGCACGGGGGAACAGGGGACTCGGAGCTCTAGCACCCCCCTCACCCCACAACCCCCACCCCCGCATTAGATAATTCTGAATCAAAAACATTACTAGAAGAGAGACAGAGAGTGAGGAAAGAGAGGTGGGGTGGGGGGTGAGTATTGCCTTAGTTAATGCAAACAACATTAAGTAGCCTAAACATCTAGTGTAGTAATTGAAGTAATTATTAGCCCCCCTTCCCTCCACCCACCCAATGTTCACTTGCTTCCGCCGTGCCTGTAACAGGCTTATTTATTATTTAATTATATATATACTAGTATTATGTCATACAGACTGTCCCATTGTCCGTCGTGAAACGTATCTCATTCTGAACTTAAATTGGTATCTTATTTAATATTCTTTATTTGAAGTGTACAGTCAGTTGTTATGTAATCCATATACGCATTTGTATGTAATAACTGCAATATATACTGAAATGAAACATTTGCGTCATAACTATAATGACATGTACTTTGGTTAATGGAGTGTTAAAGGTTTGAGTGCCTGCTGTTAAACGGCATCAACTCTTCTGGATTCTAAGGGGATCGAACCTATACTAAAATAATAACTAGGGAATACAACATCAGAAAAGAAAGGTATTGTTTAATGACCCCCCAACAAATTGTTTATTAAGCGGCTCTATGGTGTTTTATGACTCATAGTATTTAGAAGGAAAAAAATCCAAATCAACAACACCGCCACAAAGGCTACTCTCAGTGACGTAGTTTCCTTTAGGCACTGTACGCACGTGCCTACACAGAATGCAGCTGCAGCGATATAGACTATAAACAATTTCCGATAGGAACTGTGCCTACACATTTATTTATGCTAAGCTACGCCCCTAACTCTTCCCGATTAGCAGCATGGGATCTTTATGTGCGCTTTCTCACAGACAGGACAGAATATACCATAGCCTTTCATAGACCAGTGAGCCTTGCGGTTCAACGTCAATAATTTAATCTTCATTGGGGGTCTGGGTTTTCTTACCTAAATAATTTTGAAAAACATACTCCACCTGTTGGCACATTTGAAGTCTACAATTTAGATAAACGGAGATAACCACATAATAACTGTATGTTTCATGCACTGTTACACACTGACATACTGTTATACCAGTCCTGTAGTGTAGTGATAAAGGGACTCGTATATGACAATATTTTTTAAAAAGTTGCACAAAATAGTGCATTAAATAAATTAATGTCATTATTTTGGCCCAAAGGAGGCAAAGTGAGGCAATTAATATATTATAGGGGATGAAATTCCGCTTCTAATGATACCAAATATAGCTTCGTATAATTAATTCCGGGTTGACCCCTTATTTCGACTACACTACTACTTCAACACTGTTATACAAAAACATCTTGTTTATGTTACTTAGGGTCTTCTGCATGCATCAGAAATTGTAAAACATTGTATTTCTTAATATGAAGTTACATGACTTAGCATGTTTTGTGAAAATATTCTTCAGTTAAGTTTTTTCCTGACAAAAAGGATTCTTTTAAACTTAAAGTGCACTACACTTATTCGTATTTCTTGAAGGAATAGTTAGGCCTATATGAACGACTTTGGGGGGGGGGGGGTAGGGGCACTGACGGATCGGGTACAAATTCTATATCAGATTTTGGTTACAATATGCAATAAAAAAAAAGAATCGCAAGTAGGGAGGTCACGTGCCCACCCTATCCTCACCCTTTTACGGGCCTGGGCCCAGTTATTCAAAGCAAGGTTAAGCTAACCATGGGTTAGTTGAATATTTCAAAACCAAATTATAAATCATTGCAAGTAGTAATTGAAGAGATATGATGAAACTTATATTATTATAGCCTAAGATATCCATAAATAAGCAAATCACAAGTATACATGTGTATGTGAACTTTCTATGAAGATATTTTAAATAGAAATATTCATCTACCCCATTGTTAGCATTACAATGCCCTGAGGGATTGGCTTTTCTCAGGATACAGATCACTGGGCCATGGCTCTTGTTAGGCTCAAGCTCAAGTTTTTGAAACATGCTCACATCCATATTGGTTCAGGCATGCCTCCCACCCACCACCCATTCAGAAAAACATCCAGCAAGTCTTTGAACAAATATTATTTAAAATGGTTTGTTCATTTTATTTGAGTTTAACAAAGAGGAATTGAATTCACACAGTGTAAGCATACAAATCAGTGTTAAAGTTTGTCATCTTATCGTACTATCATGCAAGTCATTAAAAAATGTCTTATATGTCATTGGTCAACAGCATCCATCAGATGATGAGCTTTTAACAAATGGAAATATAGACCATGAATGAAATGAAAGTATTATTACATTTTTCAAGTGAGCAGTCAAAATGGCATATAATTTGTATTTGTTTATCAAGTTACAAGAAGACTGTACATTCAAAACTTAGTTGTTTGCATTTGACAGAAGCTTATCTTCAAAAATAGTATCCCATATATCAACAAATGCTAGGTGGTGCTTCAAAATGTTTATTCCATAAATAATTGAAACCACAAAGATTTTGAGACTGTGAAGGTTGAGAGTGAGAACATAATAACATTTTTTTTAATGTATCACTGTTACCTTCAGAATTAGGTCATAGAAAATTAATTGGTTTTTTTTTACCAACAAAATAAATCTGGACTAAACCAATACCTTCTTAATGAGGCCATAGAAAATTTGTTTATTTTGCATCAAAACAAATCTGGGCTAAACTGGTACCTTCGTAATTAGGCCATAGAAAATTTATGTTTATTTTGCATCAAAACAAATCTGGGCTAAACTGGTACCTTCGTAATGAAGCATGAAAAATTAATGTTTATTTTGCATCAAAACAAATCTGGGCTATCTTAAAATGGTTAATTTTATAATAAATATTTAGGTTTCATGGTAAAACAAATATATTGGGTACTACATTTTCAAATGTACATTTATGGTGACATTTTTATGTCTTTACAGGATGGTGATTATTTTGAAAACACATATGATTAATTGAGTTCATAGACAAGATGTTTATAAATGTTCATAAATGGACAAACACTTGGTTTTGCTGTTGTAGTTACAAACAAGCAAGAAAATGAATTAATATTTTGTTTGGTATACATGTAGATAGGGCAATTCCAACCAGCAAAAAGATTTTTTTTTCAAACTGTTGCTAAAGTGTGGCATTGTTTTGTAATAATTAGGGTTCCCTGAACCCAGTAGGGGCAGACCCTGTAATTTTAAAAAGGTGAGGTCAACAAATAGTGTGAAGATATTTAGTATTGAAAAAATTGAGAATGGAGTTGGGATAGAATTGTGAAAATATAAGAAGTGGTGGGAAGATGGGTGAGTTCTATTCACCTAATGCATCACACATGACTCCAGATGCATCTTTTTTCAACCATGTATGTCTTTATTTTACCTTTGTTACAGTAAAATCTGACAGCATCCTACATGTACATTCAGCAAACTTTGGTACCATTAAAAACATTCCAACTGTCTGGATTTTTTAGTTAAAAAACTGTCCTACTTTTTGATTGGTTTATAACTAGATGACCACCATTAATTTTGTTTTTATCTGTAACAGTACATTCTAGATTTTATTATTTAATTATTTGTTTGTTATTTTTTAACATCATAGTTGATCTAATAGCATGCTGGTAATGTAATTTGTTGCAGTCACAACCTTTAATGCTATTACAACCTTTAATGCTATTACAATCTTTAATGCTATTACAACCTTTAATGCTATTGGTCAAAATGTAGGCAGGATTTTGAGGGATATTGACAATCTTTTAAAAGATATCTCAATGAGTTTTATTCAGTCTTTGTTCCACCATCTTTAACTCGTCATTTATCATAATTAAAATAAAATAATGATAAAATAAATTGCTTGACTATTATGGGGATGCATTTGCAGCATCCATTTCCTGTTTCCCTAGTGGAATAGTGTTCTGACTCGTGGCAGGTAGGTACTGGGGTCAAATCTTGACACCAGCTACAAACCAAAATGAATGTAAGTTTCACTGGGGAGGTGTACAGCACTTGCACTAATCAATGGTGCCCAACTGGTTTAAAAAGGCTGGTATGTGCTGTCCTGTCTCTGAAAGATTTGTTGCGGCTAATATTTGGGGTGTCTTTAACACATTGACTGCCAGCTACATGTAGATATAAGTGTATCAGATTTTGCTACTATGAGTATACTCGTAGTAAATCCAGTGCTACACTATAGTAAATTAAAGATGCCAGTAAATCCAGTGCTACACTATAGTAAATTAAAGATGCCAGCAATGGTTATAACTCATCAGTGCATTTGCTAGCAACAGGAATAACACATCAATGTAATGACGTTAAATGTTTAAAATTGTTATATGTTTTTCTTCACATAAATCACATAGCTGATTATCACTATACTTGGAAGAAAAAAATAAAGTTTCTTTTATTTAACGACACCTCTAGAACACATTGATTATATTTTATCATCGGTTATTGGACGTCAATCATATGGTGATTCTGAGGAAACCCGCTGCAGCCACATAGGCTACTCTTTCCAATAAGCAGCAAGGGGTCTTTTATAAGCACTGTCCCACAGACAGCACATACCATGGCCTTTTGATGAACCAATTGTGGACCACTGGCTGGAGCGGAAAATAGCCCAAATTGCAAATGGGTCCACTGAGAAGGATTGATCCGATGACCGACCAGTTCACAGGTGGACACTATCATTTGAGCTACATCCTGCTCGACCGGCAAAGAGAAGAAACCCACTACATTGTGTTTGGCAGTTAACATGTTAAACAACCAGTGCCTTCCTTTCCTTTCCATTTCCTGTTTAGACCTTATTTGAACCACTAAAGACTTACATTATACACTACTCAAAATAATTTCAGTTCATACTGGTATTGACATTTTCAAAAAGTGTCTAATACTTAATTTTATTACTTTGATATGAACTAAACATGGTATGAAGAATAAAAATATCACTGCAAAACCCACCAAAAAATCTTGTTTTAATTTGTTTTGTAGGAAGTAAATTGGTATCTCTTCAAACATAACTGAGATCACATTTACTTATTCACTGTGTTTTGATCCACCATGTGATCTTTCAGTTAATTCATGACACCCACGATCTTTCAGTTAATTTATAACGCCCACATTCTTTCAGTTAATTCATGACACCCACGATCTTTCAGTTAATTCATAACGCCCACATTCTTCATATGCATTCTCTCTTCTGCATGCATTGTTTAGCAATAATTGTTTTTGTTTTGTTTAACAACACCATTAGAGCACATTGATTAATTAATAACCTGCTGTTAGGTGTTAAACATTTGGAACATTGTGACATGTAGTCAAGTGTGAGCCAGCCACCAGCGGGTTTTGAATCATGGTCTTTTGCTTGAGTGTCCCATTGTCCACTGAGGCCCACTTAGTTTAGCAATAAATACATTTTTTTTTTAGTAGATTGATATCTAACCTTAAAAATAGAGGAAGGTACATGTACATTGTCATGGCTCCAAGGTGGGGCTAATCAAAGGAATGCAGTCAAGCATCTGTAATTAAAAGATAACATATAATTTATTTGTTTGTGCTATCAAATTATCTTTATTTTAATTAGTCACCCTTAAAGGTGAGCCTCTGTGGTCCAGTGGTAAAACAATGCACTTTCAAGCTCATGACAGTGGTTCAAAACCTGATGGATGCCAGCTAACACACTTGACATCTTAAAAATAAGCTATTGTTTAACATCCAATAGCAGATGATTAATAAATCAATCAGCTGAAGTGGTGTCATTAAATTTAGACTATTGAATTCTTTTATGAGTTACTTCCCCAAAAAACTGGATTAATTTTGAGAAAAATCACTTTGAGAGGCATTTCATTTTGTTCAAATGTTTTGACTTTAAAACTTAACAAAACAACAAAATAATATAAAGGTATGAACAAATTAATATTATTTTGGGGTTTTGAAGGGCTTTTTGTAGGTGCACGATTTGCGGTCTAGAAATGTGTAAAAATAAACAAACAAAAAACCCTGTAAACCACACTTGGTAATTCGTATTTATGGTCTGATCACACATTCAACACCATATTCTCGCCCTCACACTCTGTCATTCAAAATTTTTATTTGAAATTCTCTTGCTTTTCGCTCCCGATATTTAGAATCAAAATCCTAAACTAATATTTATTCCCAGTTAGCTCTTCAAAATATCTGCGTAGCACCACGCCGCCATTATTCATCACGTTATGTAAAACTTTATGAAAAAGACCTGCTTTTACACCGAAAATTTGAATCGATAAAGTTCTAACGCTTCAAAAATCCACCATTTGCAATTGGTACCATTCTATATATATATAAATTGTGTCATTTCCTTCCATAATGCATTTAAGCAACAGAAATTATTAATTTAAAAGGGCCAGTTCAATTGTCTCGATATGTTGCCTCCGGTACTCAAGCGTTCGCATGACGTTGGCCAGATAAGTCGCCTGCAGTGTCCAGAAGGTTAAACAAACACTGCCCAAAAAATACTCAAATGTTTGACGTCCAATATGATTAATAAATCAATGTATTCAAGTGGTGTTGTTGAACAAACCAAAAAGAAAAGAAAAAATGGTCACCCTTAAATTGTTTTAAGTAGTATATTTATATCTGAATTTGCTGTGTGCTTTGTGAGACAAATCTAAACAACTTAACTGTTATTGTGATCAAAAGAAGCTATTGTTTGAACATTCTTAATTAAAACTGACATTTTCTTTGGACAGAATTTTTTTTCATTTTTTTTATTTATTTGTATTAGTGTAACAAATTGACCTGGATTCATTTTAATTAATAACATTCATAGTATATGTCACTTTTGATCAGTAAAGAAAAAAGTTTAATACATGGAATAATAAGGTTAAAAAATATACGCTTCAGGATACGAGACAATAAAATTAGAGTAAGATGAGAATTACCTTTTTTTTTAATCAATATTTTTGAAAAAATCCTTTGAAAAGTCTGACCTTATTAGAAGACTTGGTCTGGTTCTTGGAAACACATATTTTAATATCTGTATTTTACTTTATGTCAGTTTTACTGGTATTTATCACTAGGATTTGTGGTTTAGAATTATGTAATTAAAGTGTTATATCCTCTTCTCTATGTAAGCTTTTGATGTCTGATATCAAATTATTTATTCCCTTTATGTATGAATCATATAAAGTAGAAAAAAACAACAAGTGCCCTGGACAAATATGCTCACAGTGACCAGAGATACTGGCTATGATGGAAATGAAAATAATGATATAATCACTTTTTTATTGTCAAAATTGTCGAATTTCCAACAAGATTAGTTTTGTTTGTTAGGTTTTTTTTGTTTAAGGACCTATCAAACCCCACTCTACCAGCACAAAAATAAACATTGGCTAATGCGGGTCACACATTGGTTAAACATTAAAAAAAATATATATTATTTTAAAATTTATTTTTATATTCTGTGACTAGCTCTTCTTTTTTTTAATTGATCATAAACCTAACTTTGCTCAGCATACATTTCTGATTTATTGTCAAAGTGACTGATGGTTGACATAAAATAAGTCTTTCTTAATCATGATTTCTGATTTAAAAACATCACTTGTTGTTAGGTTTCATATCACTTAATGTAGTGGTGGACATAAAACTATGTACATCTTTACATGTAACTTAAATTTATACTTTAAGAATAAGGCTTATGTACTAACAGGGGATTTTTTTTTTGTTAAACTTGATTGAAATTCTTTTGACAGTTAGGTTCTTGTTTCATTTTCTTATACTATTTTTATTTTCCCTGATATATCAAATTGTTTATTGCCATTGCCAACTTTTTATGTGTGTAACAACAATAAAACTTGTTACATGAGAATATTAATATTTTTTTGTATGATTACCAACATATACTTTACTGTTTCAAACATATACTTTACTGTTTCAAACATATTCTTTACTGTTTCAAACATATTCTTTACTGTTTCAAACATATACTTTACTGTTTCAAACATATACTTTACTGTTTCAAACATACACGTTACTGTTTCAAAAAAATTAAAATAAGTAGAGGATATTTCAGTTCAAAGGATAAATATCAACTAAAATGAGATACAGATTTCAAAATAAGTAAAGTTTGTTTTATTAACGACGCTTCTAGAACACATTGATTTTTATCTTATCATTGGCTATTGGACATAAATCATATGGTCATTCTGACATATTTATTTAGAGGAAAAGTACTGCCGCCACATAGGCTACCGTTTCTTATAAGCAGCAACGGGTCATTTATATGCATCGCCCCACAGACAGGACAGCACATACCATAACCTTTGATGAACCAGTTGTGGACCACTGGTTGGAATGGAAAATAGCCCAAACTGCAAATGGGTCCAATAACCGACAGCTTCACAGACAGACACACTACCATTTGAGTTACATCCCACTCCCTCTCTGGCAGAACAGAGTCAACAACTTCTCACCATAAAATAAGTGTGGAACATCATCAAGCAATGTCAGAGACATTCATATTCTTATTGGATACTGTCTGACCTGCCTCAGTGACACAGTAGTTAAGCTGTCGTTCTCAAGACTGGTAGGTTCTGGGATCAAATCTCAGTTGAGGTATGGGATTTTAATCTTGATACTAACACCAACCCAGTGGGTGCTCCACAAAGGCTGAATGGGTTTAAATTATGAAGACACTTACACTAACCAGTGCTCCACAATTGGTATGTCAAAGGTCTTGGTATGTGCTGTCCTATTTGTTGGAAAGCGTGTATAAAAAATCCCTTGCTGCAAATCATATATGTGGCAGTAGCAGGTTTCCTCTAAAGACCATGAGTCATACCTAATGGGTCCTTTAGTCACTCTTTGTATGTGTTTTAGCAGTTTTTCTCACTTTTTAATTGTCATTTTTTGTTGATATAACTAAATATAATACAGGAAATGTATCAGGAAAGATGTTTATTTTGATATCACTTTTAATGATGCAAAGTCTAAGTTGGATTATATACACATATAATTAAGTAAAGTCCACTTAATTGCATTCCTGATAATAGCATATTCCTGTTATTTGCATAATATTTTGCTGCACAGAACCATTTAAA
>JAULBS010146030.1:0-27032 GCA_032355785.1 Symmetromphalus regularis | reverse complement strand
CCACCAAAATGAATTCCATGGTATTGTGATTAGAGACAAAACATAGATGTGTTTGACCTAAGAGGTGAAAGATTCCAATCGCTGTTGTGACAAATCACTTTTTAAAACCAGCCCTAATATTTCATTAAATCTCAGAGTGGAAAAGAGCGGTAATCTACACTTGTGTCCCAAAAATATTTTTTTGTCTTCTTTTCTGCATATTTTTTACATCTATGTGATCAAGACTTGTATTGCCAACGTGTGTGGTGAGCTATTTTAAAATTCACAAGCATTGTTTATTCGGAAGTAACATACGAAGCATTTTGGACAGAGGATGCATTTTGGCTCTTTAGGATATACGATGCCAGTATTGTCAGACTCGTGTCAATGTCTTTTGTATTTACTTGGAAAGTATTGTTAGTTTAAGCACACCCTAGCACATTGTTTATTCAGCGGCTGTTACTAGTACTAGGTGTCAAACACGCGACTACCACATAGGCTGCACTTTTTATAAGTAGCAATGGATCCTTGAATACATTTTCCCACAGACAGGGCAGCACACATGGTCTTTGTTAAACCAGTTATGGACCACTGGCTGGGAAATGGATCCATTGAGGGGGGTGGGTGATCTAACAACCCATCGTACATCTTTACTTGTCATTTAGACACATAAATACCATTTCTGTACTTCTAATTCAGTGCCTGTAGTTATTACTAATTTATATATATATCATGTCAATACTTTAAAGTCTGCTAAAGACCATGAATCACAAAACATGTTTGACATCTAAAAGCTGGTGATTAAACAATGTGCAGGGCTGTTGTTAAACAAACAATCCTTTCCTAATTAGGGCTGGCAAGGGGCAAAGCCATTTACCAAACCTTTTTTTTCCCACTATAAAATAACTTAATTAACAACTTTTAATTTTCCTCCTCCAACACCACTCCCCTACAGAACAGCTGTAACAGACTGTAGGACATTAAGTTGAACGGCTCTGAAAAGGGGGTGGGGAAGAGAAATGGGATGAGTTGTTATTTTCCTTTTTTTATGGTGAATTCAGTAGACATTAAAAGCAGACTAATGAACTAACATGTAAAACAATGTTAAAATTTTAAACCCACAACACCTCAAAATATGAATTAATTTTATTCATCAGTGACATACTAAATTTGTTTTTGTTTACAATGGTCTTGGTTTGTTTGGTGTGATTATACTGTATATATACATTTTAATATCATTGATTTGTATGTATATATATTAAGAAAAGAAATATCAACAATGTGAGCCCCAATAGCCAATATTTATTTTTGTGATGATGGAGGGGGGAAGCAGGGGCTGTCATTAAAAAAATAACGTATTGTTAAATTATCATAAAATAACTTATCATATTCATGTAATGGGAATTTGGGGAGCTGTACAGGCCCGTACGCAGGGGGGGGTGCGATGGAGGCACACGCACCACCCTAAATCTGTTGAGGTCCGTAAATGCAAATTTGGATTGACGCTAATTTGCTAGAATAATGTTAAAAACGAAAATAAAACATTCAGGCCTTCACAAACGCACTGCCCCTAAAGAAAATCCTGCTGTAATTACATTCAGCGGATCCCATTCCCCATGGACCCCTTCTAAAGCCACGCCTGAATGAAAGTTGTAGGGTGGTTGAAAATTAAATATGATGAAATTGTAATGTAAAAAAATTAAAATGTCCGGCTGCAAGTTGGTTTTAAAAAACCTAAGCCCCCCCCCCCACAGTCCCACTTCAGTTTATCACTGATTACCAATTACCAACACAGCTGTTCCAGTAGTTGCGTCCCACTTCTGTTTATCACTGACTACCAATTACCAACACAGCTGTTCCAGTAGTTGCATCCCACTTCTGTTTATTACCGATTACCAATTACCAACACAGCTGTTCCAGTAGTTGTGTCCCATTTCTGTTTATCACTGACTACCAATTACCAACACAGCTGTTCCAGTAGTTGCGATCACCCCTTATTCAGAAAAGATGATTTAAGCTATATTTATTTATTACTAATTTTTGTTTTTCAAATTGTGTGGGTTTAAAACTAAAAATGTTTTATAATTATAATAAAGATGTAACAGAAAAACATCAACTTCCATGGATTGGATTTGAACCATGACTCTCACATTGAGAGTCGAGCGCTCTACCAAGTGAGCTAATAGTAATTCCCATTACTGCTAGTAGAAATACCTTATTCTAATACTACCGCATAGATTTGAGCTTTATTCATTAGTTACCTGTCAGTGGACTGGTCTTCTTATGATTCAGACCCTTGTTAACTGATTTAGACTACCAGTCCATATGGTTTGTGACTCATGATCTTCTGATGAAACCCACTACCGCCACATGGGTTACTCTTTCCAATTACCTTTATTTGTTTTTAATGACACCACTAGAGCATTGATTTATTAATCATTGGGTACTGGATGTCAGACATTTGGTCATCTTGTCACATACTTGCAGTAAGTGTGAGCCAGCCTCTGACAGGTTTTGAACCACCGTCTTGAGCTTGAGTCTGATGCCTTTTAATTAATACTTGTAAGATTTTTATATGCTCTTTTCCAGACAGGATGTCACATACCATGGCCTTTGTTGCACCAGTTGAAGACTACTAGCTGGTATGATAAATATTTGAATGGGTCCACTGAAGGGGATAAATCAGACTGCCCTTCACGTCTGAGTTACATTCGTCTCTATACATAGTAACAAGTTATTGTAATGCTAATACAGTTTGCAAGTTTTTCTTTCATGTGTCAGGACCACAACAGTTGAGTAAATTATGAATTCCACTTGCTATTAAAATTTCACTTAAATTGTATAAGTTAAAATACTTTTAACAAAAAAAACAAACATCGTACATGACATTTTGCATCTAAATGCAGCTAAAAGTGACAGGTAGAAAAATTACCGCAACTGTGGGCACCCATTTCTAATAGTAATAGAAGTACATGTACATCTATTTTAAAATATTTTTTTTTAGGTGCATTTGTGTGCCATGTACTTTTAAAACTTACACACGTAGTTCAAATGAAAATGTCATGTTTAGTGTCACATTTCTGACATTTGTCGTTCTTAAATAGTTTTTAGTCTGAATTAAGATTTACTTTCAGTAAAATTCAGTAGTACATAAACACCATATAAATTCACACAGGAGTCGAAAAATTTATAAGTCTGGACTTTTCTGGTTTTACAATGCCCTTAAAATGTTTCAGGAAACAAGTTAGAAACAAATATAGGAACATTTAATATTTTTACCAATATGTATAATGTTTCTAAATTATTATAGTCTGATAGCTGTAACTTTTGTTATTACACACGTATGTAACTTTTAGGACATTATTTCAAATAAACTGCCATTCTGTTTGGTTGTCATTTACATATCTTTCAATCCATGCAAACCATCAGTTGATTACATGAAGTTACGTTCTAAAATTAAAACTTGCAAACACTATCAGTACTTTAATTAGGCAAAATAAAGTCTCAAAATATAATTGAGTAATTAACGTAACCTAACAATTGGTTACGTAGTAAAAACCATATGAACAGACTTCTGGTTACATAGGTAAAAACCATGTGAACAGACTCCTGGTTATATAGGTTAAAAACATGCGAACAGACTCCTGGTTACATAGGTTAAAAACATGCGAACAGACTCCTGGTTACATAGGTTAAAACCATGTGAACAGACTCCTGGTTACATAGGTTAAAAACTATGTGAAGATACTCCTGGTTACATAGGTAAAAACCATGTGAACAGACCCCTGGTTACATAGGTAAAAACCATGTGAACAGACTCCTGGTTACATAGGTTAAACCCATGTGAACAGACTCCTGGTTACATATGTAAAAATCATGTGAACAGACTCCTGGTTACATACATGTAGGTTAAAACCACATGAACAGACTCCTGGTTACACATGTAAAAACAATGTGAACAGACTCCTGGTTACACATGTAAAAACCATGTGCAGGGTTTCACGTTTAAGGCACACGATCACGCCCCACAGCACCCGTAGATATCGACCAAGGAGCGTGAATAATCGCACTCCAAAAATACCACAGAGTTCGGTAATTCTCGGTTTTTGCGAAAATATCCGAATATAATTAGAATCGATCACATAAAAAATGTTGTTCTTTTAAATTATCACGAATATTATAAATAAATTGACCCAAAATATGTAATAAATCTTCAACTCTAATAGTTGTCGGAGAATTAGAGCAATTTTTTTTAAACACCTCCGGTTTTGTCAATTAAATCGACTGGTGGTCGTCTCTGTGGTAAAATTAATTTGGCGTAACACGTGCAGATATCAGTATCAATGATTCTGAATCTACTGAATCATTCAACTGATTTTAAGGAAAAAGCTCCCCATCACTTCTGTAGGGGTGTGATTATGGAGAGTGAAAAAGCTCACCTGAACCTTACATGGGGAGTGATTTATAGCTCTCCTTGACTTTTCAAATGTGAAACCCTGCATGTGAACAGACTGCTGGTTACACAGGTAAAAACCATGTGAACAGACTGTTGGTTACAGAGGTAAAAACCATGTGAACAGACTCCTGGTTACATAGGTAAAAACCATGTGAACAGACTGCTGGTTACACAGGTAAAAACCATGTGAACAGACTGCTGGTTACACAGGAAAAAAATGTCTGAACAGACTCCTGGTTACACGTTAAAACCATGGTTACATAGGTAAAACCATGTGAACACTCCTGGATACAAAGGTAAAAACCATGTGAACGTAAAAACCATGTGAACAGATTCCTGGTTACACAGGTTAAAACCATGTGAACAGACTCCTGGTTACACAGGTTAAAACCACGTGAACAGACTCTTGGTAACACAGGTTAAAACCATGGTTACATAGGTAAAACCAGATGAACAGAATCCTGGTTACATAGGTAAAAAACATGTGAACAGACCCCTGGTTACATAGGTAAAAACCATGTGAACAGACTCCTGGTTACACAGCTAAAAACCATGTGAACACTCCTGGTTACATAGGTAAAAACCATGTGAACAGACTCCTGGTTACCTCTATTTTGAAATCAGCCTTGGTGTTGCAGTGATTAAGCCGTCAGTCTCATGGGTGGTAGGAATTGGGATCAAATCTCAGTCAAGATATAGGATTTTTAAGCTTGATACCACCCAGGAGGGAGTGTTCCACAAAAGCTCAATGGGTAGGTGTAAGCTACTTAACCGACCAGTTGTCCACAACTTGTTTATCAAAGGCCATAGTAAGTGCAATCTTCCTGTAAAAACCACTAGTTACAGAATACCATGTCAGAGTGACTCGGACATCTAATAGCAGCTCTATAAACAATGTGCCAGGGTGTTGTTAAACAAATATTCCTTTCTCTCTTTTCAAATATTATCCTTACTTCGTTAAAGGCATGTCTGGTTGAAAACTGGTAAAAACAAAATTTTGCAGGGGTTGAATTTTACAATGTTATTATTCACATCATCCTGTGTACATACATTTTTTATTTTCTCTTTTGTTTTAGTATGTCCTCCATATCCTAAGGACACCCACTGTAAATATTACTTATGGCCCTCAAAGAATGAATTTCAAACCATCTTTTGGATCCTGTAATATGTTGTTTACTTTTTTAAAGGTACAAAGTGAATCAAAACTCAAGTGAAAAAAATGTAGCCATTAGTTAACCCCAATTCCCCCACAAAATTTGGCCAAAGAGATATAAAAAGTCATTTTCCTAGTGCAAGTAATTTTTTTAAATTAAAAACTCGAACCCGTATATATATCAATTTTACATACACAATGTTTTTAAAATTAAAATGAAGTCTCGACTAAATAGAAGATTGTTTACAAGGGGTCTACTTTCTAGCAACATATTTTGTTGTAACCTCAGCACGGGATTGTAAAATGGAAAGACAAAAAACAAAAATGCAAGGTAACGGCAACAAGACTTTATATACAACTGTTGAACACAATGAACTGCGGACAGCACGCAGCGCTACGTAACCACGGTAACAAGTGTCTATTATATACATTATATCACACTATACATCTTGTCAATGCCAACTCAGTATGGCCCTACACGTAAGTTAGCTAGCATATTTCACTGTCGACGATCGGGAAGAACCCTAAACTGTCGAATGCCCATGACAGCATCCTTTCAAAATATATGTACGTCACTGCTTCACAAATAAATATAGCCTATTTTATATAAAATAGTCGCAACGCTTCCACCCCTAAATTTTCAAGTTAGCCTCATCTTACTATTAAGCTGGATGAGCCCAAAGTGGTCCATAGGGGTGAAAAGGTCAACTTGTAATATACAGACAATAAATATGTGCCACAAACACGTTCGAAGGAAAACAGATGGACAAGGGGATAGGAAAGAGGCAAACATTTGTATGTAATACAGTGTACCTGGAACATCAATCTTAACACCGACATAATAATGTTAATATGATCACTTTGTATGTATATATTTATATCTCTTAAGCACGGAACAATAACAAAATTAAAATATTTCAAATTTTAAAGCAAACTTTTCAATTTGATACGTTACGTACATTCTAGTAAGTATTTACAGCTAAATACAAATCTGATGCTTACTAAAACAAATTGAAAATGATAAAATAATCAGAGTTAACTGGGTGGTCTTTAAAATTATTTTATATTTAACATTTACTGGAAGAGAAGATATATTCAGAAAAATTCACTAAAGACAACTTGGCAGTAGAATTCTAAAAACCAAAAATTTGTGTCAACAACTTTGTGTAGGTATATAACAAATAAAAACTTGGCCTTTATTTAATGTGATATAAATAAATATATTTCTTTAACACGATTAACAGGATAAGAAACTGAATATAGAATTGAAAAGGAGCCAGCTGTAAAATGATTAACAGGCTTTGAAATTAACATAGGTCAGCCAGCCCATGATTAGCAATTCTTCTCATGGCTCTATCAAAATTTCCAAAACTATACAAGGGCCAGCTACACTTCCACTTACACCAAATGTTAACTCTTTCTGGACTGGTTAGAAAATATATTAATTTCAGACCCTGATTAAATAATATTTACGTCCTCATGAATGAAGAAATTGACAACAGTGTTTTAACTACTAAATGCAGAAAACTAATGCAATAATCCCATTGTAGACATAACGACACAGATTATTTCATGCAGATTGTATATGCCTTCCACTGCTTGCCACTAATGGCTTCTGCCAGTTCCCTGAATTGGCAAACAATCTCGTGACATTACGTTCCTCACGTTGGTTCATTTGCTGAGGTGAATTTCAATAAACACATTTCCATCGAGAAGTCTTCACTGCAGACACATTTAGCTGAGAAACTGTGACAAAAATAACATTTCAGTATATCCATGCTTGAAATATAATTTTAATCACAATTCCATTTCTGATGAGAAAATGTATTCCAAATCACATTTCAAAACATGTTTGTTTCACAAAAATGTCCGCTTCATTTGGTTATTCTTGCAGTATTTCCAGATTTGAACATGATTTGGATAAAAGCACTGAACCGAAGTTCCGTTCTTGCACCAACAAGCACATAATCACAAAGACATCTGTTCCGGCCTTGTCATATATATCTATAATATATACATGTGTGTGTATATAGAGAATATATCCAGAACGAAAGACGTAAACACCTCAGATTTTATACAAATGCACAATACATCATATTATTTCCTTATTCACAACAGCAAAATCCGATACGTTTGAACCCGCATAAATAAAAAGATGCAGCCGTGTTTTTGCACGATGCACCCGGCAGTTCCTGCTAAGCACTAGAACTGTCCGATTCAATCAAAAGTCGCCTGGTTTGCGAGTGTTTCGAGACCGGTTTACTGTCAGGTCTCTGCGTGCATTGACAGCCTTTCTTGCGGCACTTGTTGTAACACGATGTGCTGCACCGCAAACAGCCCTTTGCCGGCCAATAGCACCACAAACACGGCAAGCATAAAGACATGACTGCCATGCATGTCCAGCGTTTCAAAACGTGAGGGGTCTGGTCACCGCAACACGCACACGGGTCCTCGTAACACTCCTCCTGCCCACAGTGGTAAAACACCGTCTTTACACAACAGAAGCACGTGCAGCATTCTAAGACTTTTTCTGCACTCACCTCGCAGCGGTCGCCACACAACCACTTGGAAGGTAGATCCCGTGGTTCTGTACATGCACCACACTTACACTTCCCACACTTGTTACAGATGATTGACTCACTCGCGTGATTGTCATCGTCTATTGGATCCTTTTTCAACGGCGGCGACGCAGAACTGGGCTGTGTTGAGATTATAGAATTGTTTAATGTTGGCCGTCTGCTCGCCGGTAAACAGACGCGCTGCACGTGAGCAGGCACGGTATGCGGACTCCCCCCTCCCCCCACAGACACAGACACATTTTTCAGGGGAGGGATGCTTGGAGGCCTCAAACTGTCAACATATTCATTTTGGGCACGAGGACCAGGTCTGACCTGCCCCAGGGTGACGACAGCCTGCTGACTTTGATCGGGCAGTGGAAAAGGTCGTAATGAACTTCTCATTACCCCAATGGAGTCCCGATCCACGGGCATGTTAGGGCTCTGTCAAACTTATCCATAATGCATCAGGATCTGAAAAAACAAAAACAAAACATAATTAGCAAAGAAAAGGAATGTATGTTTAGTGACACCTCAAAACACGGTTTATTCAGCAACTATTAGCTGTCAAATGTATGGTGTTTTCTGACTCATGGTCTTTACACGTACCCCATTACCACCCATAGGCTAGTCATTACAATTAGCAGTAAGGGATCTTTTATATGCACTTCACCACAGATATGACAACCCATGATACAGCCTTTGATAAACCAATTGTGGACAACTGGCTGATGCAAGTGGCGTACACCTACACAGCAAGCCTTGCAGAGTACTCACAAAGTGGCTCCAACACAAAGCATCGACATTACAAATTCCATGCCCTCACTGATTTTTGATCCTAGCACCTAAAAGCTCTCCGATAGCTTAACTTGACAGCTTAACTGCCATTGATATTGTTTTAATATCCTTGATTTATAAGAGTTTTAATATCCTTGATTTATAAGAGTTTTAATATCCTTGATTTATAAGTTTTAACATCCTTGATTTATAAGTTTTAATATCCTTGATTTGTAACAGTTTTAATATCCTTGATTTATAAGAGTTTTAATATCCTTGATTTATAAGAGTTTTAATATCCTTGATTTATAAGAATATGTAGTTTAAAAAAAAAAATAATAAAAATAAAGTAATCACAGAGTGACCCCCAATAGCCAATGTTAACTTTTGTGTTGGTGGGTCACTAAATAAACAAATGTTACTAACACATCAATTTATAAAGTACAATGAAAGCTGCTAATCACATCTTAAAATACATGTATCTTTCAATCATACAAAATATAAACACAACTCCAGTTTCAATCAACTTGAACCGTAAATATCTTCCTTATTATTGGATACTGTCAAACATAAAATTAAATTTGTGATTTCAGTGAACCACATATGCAAATATTTTTTGCGGCTAAATAATTCACGATAAGACCTTTCATTTTACATTTTCGTGAGGAATTATTTTTACAACCTTGTCCACTAGTAATGAAAAAAAAAAAAAAAAAAGGCAACACTGACCAAACTCCTTTCAGCTACAGTTTCATTTTATAACACTTAAAACATTCTCAGCAAACTATCCATGTGTTATATTTATTTTCGGTAAGACCTGTTATCAATTGAACACATGCACATGATGCAAAAACAAATAGTCTTTATTGATAGTACCCACAAGTTTCCATTCATATTAAGTAAGAATATAATTCACAATTATTGTTAATGATGACATATAATCTTTGTAAAAACAAAAAACTGAAATCCACGAGAGTAAGAAATGTCGCTTATCATATGACCTAGCCAGGAACCTGATGCTAAATATAAGGTATGGTGTTCACAGCCAAACCGGAAATAAGTTTGCACATAATTGAATTCGCGCCACTATCAGCATGTTCACGATTTTCGTGGTATATTTTATATGCAAATTTTTTTGCGTATATGGTATACATGTAATATAAAAAAGATTAATGTAATGTAATAATAATTAGTATTTACAAATTTTGTATGCTTCATCAAAAATATATTTACAAACACCCATACATACACTTGTGTGTGCATGAAGATGTGTACAATTCAACTATCACTAGAGCACACAGATTTATTAATAATCTGCTACTGGCTGTCAAACATTTGGTTATTTTGACACTTAATCAAGTGTGAGACCACCTCTAACAAGTTTTGAATCACTTTCATCAGCTTGAGACGAGAGCCCGATGTTCAACCACTGGAGCACTGAGACCCACCCAATGGACAAACCATTCACAAACAGAGGTGATGGTTATCAAGTGCAACAAATGTTTTTCTAGGCATATATCAAACGTGAGGGTTATCCAGTGACCAAATGGAATATGCAGTACAAAACATTAAATTCTTGATGAGGCTCTAAATGTTTTAAGACAGAAGCACTGTACAAATTTTGCATAGACAGAAAATATGACAAGCAAGGACAACTCTGTGTGACCCACACATGAACAATCATAATGTATACAGCCCTACTCATTTCATTTTGCATAACCTATTAAAAGATGTCAACAATGACAATTATTCAAATAGGTTAATGGAAAATGGGTTATGCAAATCTAGTCTTGTCCGATTGAAAATACTAAGAAAGAAATCCAGTACTTGCCTAAAAAATCATTCCAAGTGAGAAATTTCAAATAGGAGAGCATTTTGACAATTTTTGCATTTCGTGGAATAATTGGTTTAACGATCCCTCAGGATCCCAAAATTGTGGAATAAAGCAAAATGAAACAAGTATGAGCAATGAGTCGTCTGTAACAGACAAAATAAAACAAGTTTGAGCAATGAGTCATCTGTAACAGACCAAATGAAGCAAGTACGAGCAATCAGTCGTCTGTAACAGACGAAATGAAACAAGTATGAGCAATCAGTCGTCTGTAACAGACAAAGTGAAAAAAAAAAAATTCTAAAATGATTGCAACTCAGGTTTAATCTTACGCTAATTAACTTAACACCTGAAACATTGGTGATTTATCTCAAGTCACCAGACATTCACCTTAAAATGAAAGATCATTAATGTTTTTGCACTTATATTTCCACTTTTTTTAAATCCATGAAATATAAAAATCAGCAAAATTGTTCTCCTTTCAAATTTTTCTTACTTGGAATAATTTTCAGGCTGGCTCACACTTTCACATATAGACTACATGTCAAAATCACTAAATGTTTGACCTCCTATAGACAATGATTCATAAATTAATGTGCTCTAGTGATGTCATTAAACACACACACACACAAAAACTGCCAACCAATCAAAACACCACACTCATTTAGTGCACGGTAACTGACAAATTCATGTTACGTTTTCCACAATCACCCAAACAATTATTTTCATTTCATTGCATTAACTAAAATGACAACTACATTAGAGAGAATGATTTTACTTGATTATGGAAAAATGGGCTGAATCGTAGAATTTAGTAACTGAAATATAATTTGTAATTTGTTTTTAAATTGTTTTAAAATCTTTTAATATTTTTTATTTCTGATTAGTACCTTCTGATTCAAGCATCATGGTAAATATTTATGGTAGTTATAAAATACTTTTGAAAAAATAATCATGGTGATTTTTTTTAATGTCTATGTAACATAGCCTTCTGTAGATCAGAATTGACAAAGAACCGTTCATGCTGGGAAGTTAAGCTTGTACTTCAAATAAGAATAAAATAAGAATAAACATGAACACAACATGATTTTATATTAAATGATTTCAAGAACGATCAACTGGTTTGTTTTTATAATATTTATTCCTGTTACAATTCATATTAATTTATATGATGCTTTCGCTGAATGGCACAATTTCGTTAAACTTTGGGTGTCTTTGTTAATTTATATGAAGGCATAAATATTTAGCTTACTTAAAGTACTGCAAGATTTTAACCACATTTTTCATTTTGCTTCTTTCTAAGCCACTTCACAATGCTTAACAATAAAAAATAACTAACCCAGTACTTGATAGTACAAACATATTTTCTTATATTAAGTAATTTACAAGTAAAACATAAGTCAGAACTTAACACAAAAAATAAAAATGTAATTACCCACATATATTTCATCCCAACATGTAATAAGACATTTGATAAATTCATGTTTTATATGGAAAACAAGAAGAGGCTATTGCAAACTCATTTTGTGACTAGCATGAAAAACTATACACATTAATCTAGCAAGTAAAGAAAAAATATAAAGATTTTGTAATCCAATAGAAATCACAATCAATAGAATCCAATAAAATCTGTCCCAGATAACCGAGTCACTTATAAATAGTACGAACAACATGATGCATATGATGATAAAGTTTTTTTTTTTTTTCATTTGTCCACGGACAATTACTGTGATAAAAAGCACTTGTCCGGTAGTACCTCATACCACGTTGAGCAAGTCTGGCACAGTAATTCCACACCTCTGGAATTCCATGTGGAAAAATACACTGGGTCCTTGATTGTAACTGGAGATGGAATCTCATTCCTAGAATTTAGAAGTCCTGAAGGACAGTGAATCCTGATCAAACATTTTGTCTAAACATACTCATACTGTCATAGCCAAACTGAATATTCAATGACAAATCTGCAGTATGCACTGTCAGCAGAGCTCCCAGTTCCAATGTTTACAAAATTGGTTTTCCTTTTAAATGTATAGTATTTAGTACTATAAAAAAACACAAGGAATAACGAAATGTTCTACAGTGGATCACCAAAAATTGGAGGAAAATAAAACAAAGAAATTGCACATGAAATTAAGTCTATAAAGTTTTCACATTGGTACACATACACATTACGCAGCCTTACTGTTGAGATGCTGACTATCACATTTATCCAGTTTTACATTATGCAGCCTTACTGTTGAGATGCTGACTATCACATTTATCCAGTTTTACATTACGCAGCCTTACTGTTGTGATATGCTACCTGTCACACTATAAGTAATATGTCAATTACACTTGTTAGATGCCAACTGATTTCATCCAATTATATTTGTCGGTCACATTGTGCAGTCCTGTCAAAATTACAATTCAAAGTAACCAATAAAAGGGTTAAACAAACAATAATTTATAAAGGTAATTAATTTCATTTTCAAAACTCATTTATAAAATATGATTTCTTATAAATGGTGTAGTACGAACAAAAAACGGCATGAACGAAATGACCATTAGTCTAATTTTGAAAGTCCTGCGATGGCATATTTTCTGGATGTTTTCACAATAGAACAAGAGACCTTGTTTATAACAGGTGCCACTGGTGGGCAGGGTATGCTAAACTT
The DNA here is from genome assembly GCA_032355785.1 of Symmetromphalus regularis. Lineage (NCBI taxonomy): Eukaryota > Metazoa > Mollusca > Gastropoda > Neomphalida > Neomphalidae > Symmetromphalus > Symmetromphalus regularis. Next base: position 13,627 of record JAULBS010146030.1, on the reverse strand, counting down.
CCAAGAACACTTGGTACTACAACTGTTTTGAAAATGATTCATAGGTTCAGATGCTCATGGTTTTACCTGTTGTCAGTTTTCTGTGTTTCATGTAGTGTTGAAATTTTCAGTTAGTGAACATTCTATATAGTATAAACAAATAAACTTATCCCCTGGCCTCACAAATCTTAAATGGCCAAATAAGAGTAAATTTTGAAATAAAAAATGAAAATTAATTTTGATTTTAGAATGTTTCCTGATACTTAGCAGAGTACTGACTGTAATATGAATATGACATCTCTAAAGCTATGTGTGCATCTATGAGTGTGCAGTGTCAATATAAATTATTATAGTTAATGTACATTTTGTGAACGAGTAACTAATAATAAGTTACCTAATATAAAAATGTCTTTACCTACAATTCCAACAGACCTGGTTTTGTATATAATACATAAATACATTATACAACCTGCATTGCGGGGTTAATTTTCCTTCGCAAAACAACATTCTATTCTCAGTTTTATTGGTATGTGATACAGATATTGAAACGATCATATAACTGCACTAGCCTATAAAAGTTTCTAGTTGTTTGTTTTTTGGTTGGAATAGTTTAACGACACCCCAGCACACTGTTTATTCAGCAGCTGTTGGGTGTCAGACATACACAGGGGTGTACAGACTGCACGAACAATCGTTTCGAACACATGGGGGTCGCACTGATTTGTAAGAGTAGCCGCTGTTTGCACTGCACATTTCCACATTCATCAATTTGGTAAACCTCTATTGTTTCCGTACGCACCTCGAAAATCATGTTGTTTAGACCCTGTTCAACATCGCTTCGTAGCCACACGAACAACATTACATGTTTTTTTTACCAGAAAGTAATATAAATAAAATATTTTAGACGATTTTAATACATAAGACCATGAATTTTATTTGGTTCAATCTACACCATTATAATTGTTCATATTTAACCATTTGTTTCTATCCTGTGGGTAGATCAAAGGAATAAATCCGAAACTGAAAACAATTCCAGACACCATAGACCCACTAAATTGGTTTTTGTTTTATGTTACGCTCTTTGCAAAATAAAGCACCTAAACGGAAACAGAGAACCAGTTTATGCATGTGTTAATTCCGGTGTATTTTGTATTATTTCGGATGTTTGGTGTCAGACAAAAATAAAGTTGTTCCATAGTTTCGAAACCTAAATTAATAGAAGGCATTTTAAAAAAAGATTTTCCCTAGTAAATATGGACAAATCGTAGAACATGTCTGTTAGACTGCTAAGGAGGTATTCATAAACTGATAGACCATATAGCTGTGTATGTACATTCTATATATTTAAAATGGGTTACACAAAGAAAAAGAGTCAGGCAAATTTGGTTTGCATAATCCATTAATGGTTTACATACAGAAATTTTTAATTAGTGCAACCCTGCATACAGTTAAACTAATCACAACCATATAGGCTACTCTTTCCAATTCTTAGCAAGGGGTCCTTTATATATGTGATCCCACATCCTTTTATAAACCAGTAGTGAAGTGTTGGTTGGTGCAAGTGGTGTACACCTACCCAACGGGCCGCCCTTGTGGTGTACACCTACCCAACGGGCCGCCCTTGTGGTGTACACCTACCCAACGGGCCGCCCTTGTGATGTACACCTACCCAACACTGGGTTGGAGTCAATGTCAAGATTACAAATCCCATGGCTTGATTGAGTTTTCATCCCAGTACCCATTAACCATGAGTATGACAGCCTAACCAATGTACTACAAGGTATTTATGGCTCAATGATCACACATCCTGTATTTTTGACAGGTCATCATTAATTATGTTTTCACTACCAATTTTTGCAGGACTTGCGCTGTCGTTCGCCAATTGCGAAGAAGAAGAAAAAATTGCGAAAGAATTTATAGTTTGGCGAAAACATTTGCAAAAGACTTTCATCGGAAGTAAACACGTACTTTTACAACCGATTATGCAGATTGTTACGCCTCACAATTAGACAACGCTATTTGCAAATGTACACGGTCAGTCTACTTTTGCATCTCAGAACTGTTAAACTGGTACTCTGCTTGTATTTACGCTATGCTAAAATCTACACCACAATAATAGTCAGTCAAGAACCAACTTACAGAACTATTAGATTAAGTAATCCGGTTTAATCCATTTCTAAAAAAGTGGTGCGCGATTGAATACATACTGCATCATATTATGTACACTGATGAATTAATTATTATTAGCTAAAATACCATAATATTTATTTATTTTTTAAATATGCCTTTCGCCAATGATAATTTCTTTATACTACTCCTGATATAAATTTATCACTGGTAACTTGTATCCCTCAATCCCTTATGAAGAAATAACAGCAATTGCTGTTAACTGACAATTTCTATTTGGGAAAAACAATCGTTCGCCAATGTTTTGATAGCAATAGCACAAAGATGTTTTTCATTCATGATTGCCTTTATGTTTATTGACTGGGTACAATGAGACAAAAAGAAAAAAAAGAAGAGTTCGATGTCAAAGACTGTAAGCGTACAGCTATTTTCAGTATCATACTTATTGCGTTAATCCCAATTATTATTAAAGCTGTCAGCAAAAATAAATTTTAAAACCGATATCATAGTATTTCAAATCATGTTATCTTAGGCAGTATTGGATCCCCCTTTTCTCTCTTTTTCTTTCTTTACATTTTACAAGTGTAAGGATGTGGAAATTAACCATTACTCATCACATTTAGACACACTTTCAGAAATTCTGCACCCGCGCCTGATAGGTATTTATTATTTCAAAATGATTCCCCTCGTGCTAAAACTACTACAGTGGGAGTCCATAATGATGATTTCCACTTTTGTAACAAACACTACTCATTAAACTTATAAAATACAAACAAATAATTTGTGTCACCATTTAACACTAGCAGTGCTATGGGAAAATGTTAAATAAACCACCAAAATGAAATATAAATTCTGTTAAATATCCTAAGTTATCGTTATTTGTTAAAGTTTAAAAACATATTATATTTTTAATTATGACACTTTATTTGTGCATCCACTATTCTATAAGCGAACACAAAACACTTTTGTTTTTGCCACTTGTACTTCTAATGGGCCTTTTTCAAACTGAAATGTCATTGGCAAATCAATATTGAAATTGGCGAAAGAATTTGAAGATTGGCGAATATTTTGGTGAACAAATTGGGAACCCAGGGCAAGCCGTTATGCATGTTGTTAGTTTTAGGGTTTTGGTAAAGAAGATAAAGATATATTGGAAGGAACATTTGGAATTCTTTCATATTTTTATCACATACACAGTGTAATGATGTTGGAATGTAAAATAAAATGTATTTTGTTAAATAAAATACCTAACCTGGGCATCATTTAAATTTTACTCATTACCAACCATGTTTTCTTATCTGGGGGCGAACATTTGTTTGTATCCCATGATAACATTAGGGTCAGTATCTGTCACAAATTTCAGAGATCTCGTACAATTCTAATACACGAACTTCTTTGGTTTTGTTTTAACAACACCACTAGAACACATTAATTTATTAATACTCAGCTAATAAACACAGGGTTTCACATTTTAGGTGCGCGATTGCGCTCACGCCCCACCCGTAGATTTCGACCAAGGAGCAGTGAATAATCGCACTCCAAAAATACCACTGAGTTCGGTAATTCTCGGTTTTTGTGAACATATCCGAATATCATTAGAATCGATCACATAAAAACATTTCATCATTTTAATTTATCACAAATATTATAAATAAATCGACACAAAATATGTAATAAATCTTCAACTCACATAATTGTCGGAGAATTAGAGTAACAAAATTTGAAAAACCTTCCGTTTTTTTTCCCATTAAATCGACTGTTGGTCGTCTCCGGTAAAACTTTTGTTTCCAAAATGCGGATGGAAAATCCATTTAATTAATAAACTGCGCTATTTGGAGATAAGTAATTGTTTTCGGAGAAAATAGGGAATTCCGTTTCAGATAGGTTTTCCACGATTCCATTATCATGGAAAATCAGTGCTTCTAGTATACCAAATATGAATACTGTACATGCCACCACTACCTCCCCTATGATGATGACAGGAACAAACAGCCTCACATAAATTATGATATAAAACTGATACACATTGCTAATTATTGACTCTCTGGCCAAATGTATCAATGATTCTGAATCTATTGAATCATTCAATTGATTTTAAGAAAAAAACTCACCATCACTTTTGTAGGGGTGTGATTATGGAGACTGAAAAAGCTCCTCTGAACCTTACTTGTGTAGTGATTTATAGCTCTCCTCTACTTTTCAAATGCTGAAGAAGAGGAAAAGTAATTACTGTGTAGACAGTTGAAATATCACCAGGTGAATGTGTATTTTTTGGATCTGGATTTTTTACATACAGAATTATCATCTGACAACAATCCTTGTTCAGTTTGTTCATTAATTGTTTAATATTTGATTTCAGCGACAAGATGCCTTTATCGTAACATCTCAGCAAAGTGTTACTCCAGTTCAGAGTCAGCCTCTTGCAGCCTCTGTTCAAAATGCAAGTTATTGTTTAATTTCTTTCAATTTTGATGATTTTTTTTAATGATATGTACATTTTTTTATTACTATAAAATTGTAAATCATTAATCTTGGTTAAATATAACCTGTTTTATATATATATATATATGCTTATAATCAGTTTCAGGCCTAAGTCTGGAGTCGGTCTAATTTTGTACGGTTTGTTTACAACAAATCTGCACACAAGTGACCCTTGACATCGGAATAATTATGTTACAAAAATACAAATCTTCACTTTCAGAAGATAAAATCAAGAGGGATTTTTTTTCTTATGTTGATCCCATTAAATCCATTTTTATATGTTTTTGGCTAATTACTGCATTAGTTAAGGTATTTTTCTATCACTTTAATATAAAAAAAAAATGTATACAGGGGAATTAATCCCCCACCCCACTGTACACATGACTGAACTTTGTTGCAGACAAAATAAAGATATGCTTGATACATAACTGAATAAGTTATTTTTATTGACCAAAATGTGTTTTCCGTTTAAACTTTAGTCTGCATTGGGAAAAAAATGTCAATTGAGACATAATGTTAAATATTTGTTGTTGACCTACTGTAAGTATGACAACTGTTGCTTTCAGATTGCTTTTCAACCTGGATCTGGCCAACCTGCCCGGCCAACTGGACCTGGACCTCAGCAATTCCCACAGGTCAGTGATATTTTACGCCAAATTTTTGTTTCTTTTAAAATTTATGTTCATATTTTTTTCTCATAAACACATATGTTAAATGGTCATATAAAGACATCAGTTATTATCTGCAGTCCTGAGCTAGTACAGGTAAGTTTTTTTAATGGCTACCCATAGTTGTCAGCAATAATTGAACATAAATAAAATAGACTAAAGACAACCCAACTGACCAACCAGCTGTTGCTTTTTAAAATCAGACCAGATAACTAATTTTAATTTATAAATACCCCAAAGGAGGGCAAGATATATTTTCAGGCATATTAACTTCACACCCTTGCACAAAATACCCAAAACTGCTTTTGGACATTTAGTTCAGAACATGCCAGGACAGATTGAAGCATGTCTAGATCAGTGATTTTATGCATTATCAGTGCAATACCCATGAACTTGAATTTCTCAAATTCTACACTTGCTCCACATCTGGGTCGGGTCTTGTCTGGTTCGGCCATACCTCTCTATTCTGGCATAAATATTTTATAGGAATCATGTGACATGTCATTGCTTCTGCTATGCCATTCGCTACTAGTACTACTATAAATGTTACACTGTTCCTATTATTTCCTATTATGTTTGAATATTTCCTACTTAGTTTGAACCAGTGATATTTGCTGTAAAGAATACAAAATGAAAATCTTAAGTCTTGAGACTTGATATCTTTCGTTAAACACTGTGTACCCAAAGGCCTATTTAGTTAAGCAAATGTTGGCTCTAAATCAATCAAGCATTTTGCTTGCAGCTAATGACTTGGAATATGACTGGCAACTTATAACAAATTTCATTTTTATTTTAATGTATCTTGCTTCAAAAATTTGTAATCCAAAAATAAGAGAAAGTGTGACCTAAATGGTGTATTTCAAAAATTATTGTTAATACAAAAAGTTAAATTTAATTCACATGATACTGAAATTGAAAATGAGTATTTTGTTAAAAACTCACTAATTTTAATGTTATCATGGTTTTCTATAACAGGCACCAGTGCCACAGGTGTCTTCTGCACAAACATACGTCGCTCACTCTCCAGCTCAGATGAGGTATGTATATTTAACAATTTCATTATCTGACCAAAGTAATAATTTATAAACAATCTTCTTGATGTAGTTGCTTGATTTTTGTATTAAAAATTGTTTATTTGCACACATAGGTTCAGTTTCTCGTTGATGGTTCAACTTTGAATAGGTAGACACAGTTTGAACTATGGATCAATGTTGAACTGTCAATGAACAATCAGGCCTTAGTGTTTTTAACTAGATTATGTAACACAGAAAGGCATTTAATTTAAATTAATTTGTTTTAATTTGTGTTGTTGATATAAGCTTTACTGTTAAAAATTCAGTTAATGATAAATTATTAAAAGACTTATCCTATTGATTTTGGATTTTTGTTTTAGTTCTTTCAGTTCTGTTATTAAAATGCTAGATTATGGAAATACTGTTGTAAACATATATTATAAAAAATATTTTATTCATTATGCTGGAACAGTGAGTACAAAAATATTTGAAGTTCGGTTTGCCACAAATTATTTCTAATAAGATAATGTTACTTCTAAACAGTTCCCCGATGACTATGCTGACGACCCCTTCACCACAGTCTCAAGTTACGCCATCACCAGCATCCAATAAACCATTCACTCAGGCACCCTCTCCAAGCAATCCCCTTAATACGCCAGGTTTGTAGTTTGTCTTGTCATATCCATCCAGAATGAGTGCTAGGATAAACTATAATATTTGAAATTCTGTACAGCAGTAGCAAAACCAAAGTAGATCATGTTCACACTAAACTGAAATTTAGACTGGAGTGATAACCACAAAAAGTATCAGGATGTAATAAATTTGTGTAATGACAGCATTTATCAAAATCATTAATACATTCTAAAATACCTTCTGTAGTATGAACAAATTTATAGGTCATCACTAAAAACTATAGTGTTTATGTCTTTATTTACATAACAGAGCCAACGAATTTTAGAAGAATACAGTACGACTAATTCTTTTAATACATACTTCAAAAATGGCTCAATATTTAAATAAGTTTTGCTGATGAATGCTAAATAGCCTTTTAGTGTGCAGTAAAATTATTATTTTTCAGATAACTTTTAGTGTGATTATTGATTATATCTTATTTATATAATTTGTCTGAGAAATAACATGGGATTTATTACTACTCCAATATGTTTGTCTGTTATAGAGTGTTGTGATTCATTCATTCATTCTATTCAGGTAATCCTGGATCTGTTGGTCCCGTTCCTAGCCCTAGTCAGCCACGAAATACAACTGAAGAACAGGCTTATGTGGAGAAACTTGCCAAGCTATCAAAATACATAGAACCACTACGCAGGAGTGTTAATAGGCTGGAGAATAACGAAGGTATTTGTTTATCTGTCACAGGATCAACATCTTCATATGCAACTTTTTTTTAATCTGCTTATAAATGCTCCTTATGGATGCAGTCTTTAAACAGTTAATGCTCCAAAGTCTGAGATTTTTCTCTGCTAAAGTAAAAAATGAAGAAAAAAAGACAGCAAAAAAACATACTAAAAGCTGCAAAAATAACTAATGCTTGATGATTTTTTGTTATATTCTTCTTATTGGCATCTACCTATATATACTAGCATTAGATTGCAAATTTGAGGTTTATATGCCAAACTGAAATGCAGAATCCTAATATGGTGTTTATAAATCAGTATTTCCTTTGTGCATGTATGTTGATAAGATGCTATTTCCAATCATACTTACATTGAATTAAACAAGATTCCATTTCATATCAAGTTTATGTCCAAGGTGAAATGATTTTATGAGAGATTTTGTTCCTTAGTGAGATATATTGTTCCTTAGTGGTAATAAACAAAAAACATGCCTTTTTAATGTTTTAGATAAATCAGGAACTTGGCTACCTTATATGAAGATATTAATTTAAATTATTTTATTTGTGAAGTATTGATTGTTTTATTTATGTGAATTTCTTTCACCATTAATCCTTTGAGAATATTAAAAAGATTTCTTTTTTATGAATTATTTCTCATATAGTGGACTGTTTTTTTAATCATTCTTCCTAGGTAAAAGAAAGGACTACAATAAGATGAAAAGCTTGCTAGACATTCTTACCGATACTTCTAATCAAAGGTTGGTATTGTAGATCTCTTGGAGAACTATTGCTAAGTTATTTGTCTTAGCAGTTCTAAATCTGTATATTTTTACTAGCATTATAGCAGGGGTGGGGAAATGCTGTTTCTTCCCGGTCTGGGACTGATTGGCAGCCTTGGGGACTGAAAGAAATGTTTAAAAATATAAATTTCACCGGTCCCACTTTTTAATGTTTCTTTTATGTGATCGACTGTCATTCTTGCAGCACACAATGCTTCACGCGAACCTCCGTTCTGTTCCCGTGTCTTTTACATAAAATTAAATTTATGCGAACCGCAAATCAATTACTTCGAGACCTGAAGATGTTCAGAAATTTAAACTTGCAAACTTCACGATTACAGGAAGTTTATTCACGCAGATGTACAAATATTCTGACAAATGTTTTAGACAGATTTTTTATACACAGCGAACCCGTAGACAACATTATGATATTTTATTGCAACTGTTGTAACTTGCGACCTGTCTAAACCAAAAATGCTGAGTATAGGGTCAAGCCAAATGTTTTAATGAAATGTCCACGGACACTGCGGATGGCTTTATTATATGCTGATATTTCATCTTTAGGAATATAATTATGCTGACATAATACTGGATTGCCTATAATTTTACAAATGCTGAAAACAGTTTTAAAGTAAACAGGCCTTACAAAAGTTTTAAAATACTCACATCGCAAAATGAGCTTTCAAAAACAAACATTTGGAACATCACTGTAGATAAAGTGAAAGTAGCTTGGACAGTGCAAAATGGAAAAAGAAATCTGGAAGTGTTCAATTTAAAAAAAATATTAAAATCCAGCTTACTTTAGCAAACATTAGAAAAAACAAACTGTTTTATAAATTGTTTTCTTTTGTATTTTGTTTTAACTTTGTTTGAGCTTAAAATAATGTATTTAAAACATAATTTCAACGTAACTTTGAGGTAACCAAATATAATTCACGTAACCGAACAATGGGTTACATAGGTAAAAACCACGTGAACCGACTTCCGGTTACCTCAGATTTCGAAATTTTGTCCCGTTGTTGGTGACTTTTTTTTTGGAAGCAATTATCTTACATCATCAGTTAACTAAATACTGAATCCTAAAATGCTTGTGCCGGTTCAAGAATTAGTACAGCTGTGTGTTAATTATTGTTTCTTCAGTTATCAGAAACAGAAACGGTGAATACATTATTAGTACCGCTTTTCAATTTGTCCATTTCGGATGCCGTAAGGTGTAATCAAAACAATAAAGTATGTTAGAAGTAACTGTCGGTTCTTTGATATCACTTTCAGTGATTATAAAGTCAGTCATAAGTAAATATAACCAAGGTAAGAATCTCATCAAAGAGACTGAGAATTACCGCTCACTAAGGAAGGGCCATTAACAATGTTACCAAATATATGTAGAATTTCCTGGAAGTGTGGCGAATAGGCCTTTTTAAAATTATTATTTTTCTTTTTATTATGGTAAGCTGAAACAGTTACACCGGTTATCAGAATGTGAAGTCCAAGGTCATTAAATGAGCGAACATAGTATTGTTTTGCCAAAACATGATTAAAAGCAAGTAAATATAGACATTTGTTATTACTTAACACAAGCGTTTTTATAGCATTGATGAAGAAATGTCTGATCATTATTTTTTTTTTTTTTTTTATTATGGTAAACAGAAAAAAATACAGTTATCAGAATGTGAAGTTCAAGGTCATCCAATGAGCAAGCATGTTATATTAATGCTTTATCTAAAGTTTGTAAGAAACGATGGGTGTTTTAAGTAAAAAAAAATTCCAAAACGTGAATAAAAGCAAGTAAATATCGACATTATTACTTGACACAAACGTTTTTATTGCATTGATGGGAGTTAAAATCTATCATTTGTTTCTCTGGGTTTTTTGGGGACTTTTAATCTTATATATTTTTTAAAAACAATTCTAACTAAACAAAATCTTAAAACATCCAAAATGCAATACGAACAACATGTTATACTTCAATTTTGCAATTCATATTTGTATAACAACATTACAGACGGACAAAAAAAGTTTATAGGCCTACCAATGACGTCGTAGGTGGGACTGATTGGCATTTTTAATTTTCCTCACCCCTGCATTATAGCTACAGGTCTGTAGATAACATGTCATGGATAGCTAAACTTTCGGGTTAGATTTACGAAATCTGTTTTTCTCTTAGTATTATAATGCATTCAGATTTTTCTTTCAACAAAAATAGGTTTCATAAATTCTGCTTTTTCTTTTTTGTTTTCTTTTTTTCCCAGTACAAAAAGTAAAATATCAAATCAGACTGAGCTTCCACTAATAGTACAGGTAGAACACAAAATTAATGTATAATATAAAAAATGTAATTGGTTTATATGGTTGCGTGTAATATATTCCTATGTAACTGTCACTACCAAACATTTTCTTTAGCTTTCATTTAATTAAAAAAATTATTTGTCATTTCTAGGGTGCCTGTTGCCATGCTGGACAGATGTGAACAGGTTCTTAAAACCTGGAATATTCCTACCAAATCGGTAAGATAAAGTATCTATAGATTTTGGATATGCAATTACATGTAAAGCCAAGATATATCTAATTAAATTTAATAAAAATTAATTAAGCTTTTCTGATTCTTATATTATACCCGACTAATTTTCATTTGAGGGAATTTACATTAGTTTGGTAAAACCAGAGCTAAAGATAAATTTTCTGTTATAGTTTCTTTATATTTATAAGTTAATTTTTCCTAATGAAAATTATTCATTAGTTGATTTTGTAGATTTTTTATGATAGTGGCAAGATAATTTTAAAGACAATCACAATTATGCTAAATTTTGCCAATATTGTTATAGTTAAGCATAGTGTTTTACTATGAACAGTGTTTTTGTTACTTTTTTTAATTATTACACCGGTTCGATGTTATTTTCAGTCATCATCGTACACCAATATGTATCAACCTCTTATGGACTCATTAACACAGAACGTGGACTCTCCCATGTTAAATCACAGCCTACATCGGACATTTGGTCCTTCCATAGCTAGCTTGTATGGATCACCAATCAGGTATGCATAGTTTGCCATACTTAAATCATCAGTAATGTTATATTCATTAAAAAGCATTGTGTTGAAATGTTATTTTCATTAAAAAGCATTGTGTTGAAATGATATTTTCATTAAAAAGCATTGTGTTGAAATGTTATATTCATTAAAAAGCATTGTGTTGAAATGTTATTTTCATTAAAAAGCATTGTTTAGAAATGTTATTTTCATAAAAAAACATTGTGTTGAAATGATTTAACTTTAATATTATGCTGTCAGTGACAACTTAATTTTTAAAGGAATCAGATTTTCTAAAAGGAATAAAACAAATTTCCTTTGTTTGTTTACGATTGTTTTTCTACCTAATGTGACATAATGTACTCTAATATATTTAAATGTGGTGTTTAATTTAGCTCATTAGAAGAACCACTAGTTGAGGTATAAGTGTCGACAATTTATATTTTGTTAGATTTAAAAAATCTAATTTCATTGTGTAACTGACACATTATTTAAAAGGCTTGTATGTTTGTATACTTTTCAAACAAAATTATTTTGATGAAGTAACTTCAGAATAGCCCTACTATTACTGAATGTTTGTTTAATGACCAACCTCTCTCCTCATCACCCCAGCACAACAGACTTACCACTTTGTCATCAGTTTTATTTGTGTAGTTATCAGAAATGTTCCTACATGTTTTGTGTTGTACTGTCTCTTCCAGATCTCCTAGTCCACAAAGGAAGAAGCTGAAAAGGGATCAGGAAGAGACAAAAGAAGGTTTACCTGACAGCTTGCAGGGAGAAATTGCTCGTCTGCACAACAGATTCAAAATCAACCTCGACCCACTGCATCACCCCACCTCGAACTCAGTCCACTTGATATGTCAGCTTGGTAGGTAGTTTAAAAATTGCTTGAAGAGTTCATTTCCAAAACATATTGCTGGCAAATATTGTATGAAATTTTTTTTTGTTAGATACCTGACTGAAATGGAAAGTTTTTTGATAATTAACTCTTCATATATTCTTTGACATAATATTTTAGTACTTGTACGGTGTTATATGGTTTCAAATGAAGTCATATTTTGCCATTTTATAAATGTGTTAATGTCCTTTTCCAATTGTTTTTAAAGCTCATTTCTTATGTCACATCTATATTAAAATGCCAAAAAAGTTTCACATCTTAAAAGTTGGCCGTACATCAGAATTTGAGGGTTGATTGTCTGTACATGGAATGAATAAGGCAGTTGATAAAGGCCTGAGGAAATTTCCATGCAGTTGTTTGCATTAGGAGCACTTCACTGAGTATTCTGGACTGATGGTTAGCCATGGCATGGTTCTGCTGATATGCAAAATAAGATGCAATGTGAAGTTTAAAGACTATCAATACACTGGAGAGTGTAGGCCAATATTAAGCCTTGTGATTGATGCTTCGCCAACTCCATGGATCTCTTTCCATCTCACACACATCTAAGTAACTTCTGCCCTTTCTTCACCAAACCTTAATAAATAAAAATAACCAATAACAGACTATCAGCTAAAGATTTCTTTTATACTCATATCTCCCATGAGATTCACAAACATTTTGATTTTGCTACATTTTCACTACACTGATATTTTAGAAAAGACTTCTGAAATATAGTTTTTTGTAAACCATTTTCATACAGTATTTATAAAAAAAAATTGGTGTCACTGATAACATAATATATTTTGTACTTTATTACACAAAATGAAATAAAGTTACTTAATAAATATTTCCATAAGCTATATATATATATATATATAAGTTATGTAAGTTGTTAGAGACCTATACATTTTTTAAATCTACACTGCTGTTTGCTTTATAAAAGTGCTTGATTTGATGAATCTTGTTTTTAGATCAGATTCTGTGCTTATGACATTTAAAAATCTGGTTTTACAGCTTAAAGAAAGTCTGAAGATATTAACTCCATTCATATCATATGTATTAAAAAGTCTTTAATTTTGTTTGTGTCATAAAGCCAGATTTTAAAATTTAATAAGCACAAGCCTTTGTGTCTTAAGTGTCTGCAATTTAATTGCAATGTTAGAACAACTGATCGGCACAACAGATTGTTGAAAACATCAATAATGAGCACATCATCACCAGTTACATTGTGCTTAAATGCAGTAGTATTCATCTTCAGTGATAGTGAATTCCATCTTTCTCATTCTGATCTAGCATTAATTCAATGAACTATGTGT
>JAULBS010146019.1:0-12425 GCA_032355785.1 Symmetromphalus regularis | reverse complement strand
AATGAGATATAATATGACCAAAAAGGTATGTAAAGCTCTTACTTCCCTGAAATCTGACATTAATGTAGTAATTGGTAAAGCAGACAAGGGAGGGGGTATTATAGCATGGAATAAAGATGACTATTTCACCAAGTGTTTAAAGCATTTAGAAAACACAGATACTTACATAGAAGTCTTTTCTGAAAACTCTCTAGATATGTTTACTCATTTGGAGATTTAAACCCATCAGCTCAGTATTCCAGAGACAGAACGTAACGCTATTTTAGACTGGCCCATAAAAATACCCAGCCCAATTTTACATGCTTGGAAAGATTCACAAAATTAAAAACAAAGTGGATATACCACCAGGACGACCAATTTGCAGCCAAGTAACAGCACCCACTAAAGCTTCACTGTAGCTGGACTGGAAACTAAAACCAGTGGCATATATGTATTGTACAGAACTTGTAACTAATACCATCTATTTCCTTAATTTTTTTTAAATAAATGAACAAAACATCACACACACGGGGACATTTGTTGGCTCTTGACGTCATCAGCCTTTATCCTAATATCATCATATCTGAGGGGATTGAATCTCCCAGAGACGCCATTAAAGAGACTAACATCCTTAAGGATAGTGAAGCTTCCAGTGTGTTATCTTAGCGGAGTTCGTACTCCGTAACAATGAGTTTGAATTTAATAACATGTAGTTTCGCCAAATTTAAGGCACCCCTTCTACTGTTACTTACACCAACATCTACATGTCATTTTGAACTAGAAAATATTGGAATGAAACCCCTTGTCAACCGGACATACACTACAGGTTTATCAACGACTTTAGGGTTTGGTCATCAGTAAGTGCTGATGATATTCAGAATTTCTTCACTTGTCTTAATGCACACCATCCCAGCATCAAATTCAATGGAAATGAGCCAAGACTGGGTACCATTCCTAGATAAAAAAGTGATACCTTCCACCTTCTAGTTGCCATCCCGTCATGTTTTCAATTTTATTCCATATAGTGGAGAAATTAGGATACGTCGTATTTGCAGTAAAACTGGTTGGGCCGTGAAACATCTTAATCAGTTTTGTATTTACTTGCAGAATTGTGGATACAAACGTAGTAAAGTTTTTAAAATGTTTGAAAAAAAAAAAATTAAACCTAGACATGCGATAGTGTTAGGCATGGCGCAAAATTAGAAGCGCGTAAATTGAAATATTTTTGGTCAATGATCGGTTATATCGATCACCAACAGCGCAGTGACGGTCTTACTTTATATCTACTCCCACGGTGGCGTAATTGCTGTTCTTTGTCGTAAGTCGGGAATGCAAGATTTCACCATGGCCGCGGCATGTGTAAAACATATAACTAAGCATGAATTGTTAATTTATTTCATGTGCATCATGGCACTTTTAACATTGAAGTTACATTACATATGTTTATAATTAAATATTTTTATAATAAATAAAATTTACTAATACAAAGGTTCATTTCCCCGCTCCGTCATATCCCACCCTTTTATCCCCACTATGAGCTAACTACAATTATCATTTGGTTTATTAATATCCTGATCGTGCCATTATTTAGTAATTTATACAGTTTATTTGTAGAAAGTGAAAAATGATATGCATTGTTTATTGAAAGGAAGAATGTAGAAATATTTCAGTTAACGACGCACTCAACACATTTTATTTTATTGAGGTCGGACATAATATGGTTGGGGACTACAATAATCAGTAATCAGAGAGGAAACGCTTCTGCCACACCAAGCACTACTTTTTTCGATTGGCAACAAGGGATCTTTATTATGCACCATTCCATAGACAGGGTAATACATACCAGGGGCGTTGGAATGAAATTTATATGGGGGTAGGGCTGCTCCCGATTCTGAACATCTGAATTTGCCGGTGAATAATTCTACAATGAATAAGGAATATATTTATGAAAATTATTGGAGGACCGGTTCCATCGCCCCTGCGTACTCTTTAAAGTCTTTGTTATACCGGTCGTGGGATATTGGTTAGCAGTAGCGGATCCAGAAAATCAATTTAGAAGGGTCCAAGTAATATGATGCCGATTTCTCGGATTCATTAACGTTAAAAATCATAATAACAAATAATAAAAAAATAAAAAAAATAGTAAAATTTAGGGGGACGGAGCCATGGGACCCTAGATCCGCCATTGGTTAGTATGGGAGAGACCCAATGTTAGATCCGTCGAGGAGGTTCAACCCAAGCACGTCAGGCGAGAACAGAACTGACAGAGCTAAATATCGCCCCTAGTGTAAAAGTTTCAAAATAAAATAAAATACAATAAAATTACCATACATTTCATTTAAAACGGTTGATTCCTCTTCCAAGATGTTTAATATGTAATCTACATACAAGACTGTCCGAATTTAGGTGGGAGGCGGGGGGTGGGGTGGGGTAGAGATAGAGTCATACTTTATTATTATTTTTTTTAAAATTATATTGGAGGGAGGGACAGGGGGCGGCAGGTTTTGTTTTTGTTTTTTTCTTTCCTTTTTATAACGCTAGACTTGTTTCGATAGATATAAGTGTTTTATTTTCAGAAAATATGAACGCTATCATACGCTACTGAACTTCAATGAAATTGCTTTTCCTATTTATTATTATTATTAACCAATGCCATATTTCAAATAAGTAGGAAACAACAACGCACGTGCCTGGAAATCCCAGAGTTACCTGTCGCAGCTATTTATAGTGTGGTTTACGACATCGCAATTACGACAATGAACAAATTAACTACATTGACCATAAATCCGCGGAGTGGTTATAATTTCTTTAGTGCGCAGAACTGTGACCACGCAATGGATATGTCCGCTTTGTCCTTTCGCAGTTTAAAATCTCTTCATTAAACCGGCCCCTGATGCATTCGCATAAAGACAGCATTAGCTCAGCCACCATCCCATGAATCAGTACTTACGACCCCAGCCAGATAAATATCAGACAACTAGCTAAAGACGATACGATCCTTGAAACAAGCCACAGGATGTCAAAGGTGGTAGAAAAAAACATTCATTATTGCTCAAAAAAAAGTGCAACAATTGGAAACATTTTGAAAATCAATAAACTGAGAAACACAGACTTCTGTCCAGATAGGTGGGGGTGTAAACCATGTGATAGACCCCGATGTAAATCTTGCCAAACTATGATGACTACCTTTTAAATTAAAAACAGACTCCTAAATAAACTTACTGCCGGCATGTTAAGACTTTGTTTTAGCTTTAATAAAAACCGAAAATATACTCAAGCCATAAAATATTTAAATGAACAGGCTTCTAGAGCAACGTTTTCTTTATTAAGAAAATCTAGAAATACTGATTTATCTCTAGATTGGCTTTTTATGGCATACGACCATATGATTATACCAATAATGATATATGGATGTGAAATTTGGGATATAGTAATATTGATATATTAGAACGCATGCAAAGTAATTTTATTAAAATATGTATAAAATTAACGAAAAGTACTCCTAATTATTTGCTTTATGATGAAACTAGTAAAATGTCCTTTCTCTACATGTTAACAAAAGGATAATGTCATATTATTTTGGACAAGGACAATAAATTAATTTAGATTTTATATAATAATTTTGCTTTACAAATATTTTTATGTGAAATAAAGTGGTTGATTGATTGTTGTTCCTCCCTGGTTTTATTGTATTTTTTTAACTTGGCTTGAGGCTTGGTATTTCTTATCTTTTATTCATTGTTTAATTACTTGAGTGGCACCCAAGCGTAGTAATTATACTACACCTTTAAACCTGTCAGTTTTATTTTTAGTTCACTCTTGAAAAAATCTGTAGTATAACGTCAAGTTTTATTATTATAATCTTTAAATTTTTGTTTTGTTTTTATAAAGTGGATGGTTTTAGGACAAAGACTTTTTGTTTTAAATAGCAATTATTTCGTGATATATATATTATATATTGTTACTCTGTTATTGTGTCCACATATTGGAGCTAATTAAGCTTCAATTTGGCCATAGAAAATGGAAGAAATATTACGATTTTGAAAACAAAATGAAAAAAATCTGCTGCAATTAGAAACCAACACAACAGTAACCAATAACAACAACCAATTTTGTTATTTTCAGTAAAATGAACTAAACAAGGCCTCCTAAATTATTAAATTTCAATACATCGTAAAAGTTTAAAGATATACAATTAGAATGAAAGATATGTTTGGCTACAATGGTTACAAAAATGACCATTGAAAAGTACTGAAATCACGAAAATTCGTTCCCATTTGTTTAATTTTTAATACATATATGATCGCATCAAAAAAAAAGAACAATAGGGTTTTCTTATAATCCACGAAAAGACTTACTTCTTTATGTTAACAAAAACCAAAGTTTTCAGTGAAAATTCACAAGCACTGTTGAATGGAATATATTATAGACAGCAATGGGTCTTTAATAGGCACTTTCTCGCATCATATACCACAACATTACAAACTCTGTAATTATTAAATAAGTGAAGTGTATTGTAATGTTGTATTTCTGTTGTTCTTTAATATCTGTTCATACGTCATATAAATTCACGAAAATAGTGTTCATTGTGCAAAAAAAAATATATATTCAAAGTAATTACAAAAGAAAAACATTAGATTAAAATCTCCAGTGGACAAGGCCGGTTTAGACCTGTGGGGTCCCGAAGCAAGTTATTTAAAGCCCTTTTTCTTTCTATTTTCTGGAGCCCCCCCCTCCCCCCACACACTTTGTTAATTCTTTTTAATAATAAAACTCATTTTATAATTATTAAAAACAAAATTAATAAGGGAAGTCCTTAGTCGGGGGGGGGGGGGGGGGGGGGGGGGGGGGGGGGGGGGGGGTGGGGGGGGTGGGGGGGGGGGGGGGGGGTGGGGGTGGGTGGGGGGGGGGGGGGGGGGGGGGGGGGGGCTCTGTGGCAGGGGTACCAGGGGCAATTGCCTCCGTTGCCCTTATAAATCCGGCGCTGCCAGTGAATCGTTTATTATTTTATATCTTCGATTACAGTTTTATTTTCATATTAAAATACACAGCATTATATATATACATACATAATAATTAAGAAATGAACAATCAAAATTCTTCGCGTGCGATTGTCACAATAGTGTGTCTGTTGTTCACGAGAAATCACTCTAACTCATAATTACGACGTCCCACAAAACATAATTCCACCCTGACAGGTCACAGATGTATATAGAAACAAGATGGCGGCACTCTCTTGCTTCTAATGAATCACAGTCACAAGACGTTTAATTGTGTGCTAAACTCTTATATTACGTTTTTTGTTAAGTAAGTTTTATATTGCAGGCTCATAGGACCGATTTTCAAAATGAGGAGGGTCATTTTTCAAAAGGGGTGGAGAGAGAGAAAGATTTTTATGCGTGCATAAAATGTGTTGTACGAAACCGCGAATATATACCCAAAATAAAAACTGGTAAAATAAAAGTGGGGGAGTGGCTGAGCCCCCGCCCCCTCCCCCCTCCCCGGTCTCCCTAGCTCCTGCGGGCCTGTATTGAGCATTTCCTTTTTGCAAGTAGCTGATATGTAAGAACGAAACATTGTCATAATATGTCCCCGTAGCGCAGTGGATAGCGCGCTGGACTTCTAATCCAGAGGTCGCGGGTTCGAATCCCGCCGGGGATGGCTATATTTTTACAATTTTTTTTTAAATAGAACAAATTTTAAACATTGATGAATTCTCGCAATTACCTTTTGACAATATTTTATTATAGACATATGAACAATATTTTATTATAGAAAAATATTTGAGAAAAGATCGCTACTTTAAACAAAATTCTATTGAATCATTGACATAATCAAATCATTGACATGTTACTCGTACGCACACATTCTCTCTTTCTCTGTGTCTTTCTCTCACTCTCTCTTTCTGTCACACGCACGCACACACACACAAACGCACACATACACACAGAGAAACAAACAAATCAATGTTTATTTTTTTTAAAGTCTTGTACCTTGAGGTTTAAGTCTTGTTATGAAATTATATGCATAATATACATGTCAAAAATTTAAATTATTTATTAAACATAATACGTACATACGAATTTTAAAACTGCGACTAAGAATTATTTAGTAAAGCGTTATGCATCTTATACTTTACATTATATTTATTTATCTTGTCTCCATGTAAAATTATTTAATCCCATTGGTTGTTTGCCTGTTGACAAAAACCCTTATAACCTCTGTGGGAGGAGTCAATTTTTTTTATAACCCGTCTGTAATTTTCAACAATTTACTGCCACCCGAATTATATTAAAAACAAACTTTATTTAAATATATTTGCCTAAACAAATACCGATTAACTAACACACGATTGATATTTTACATATTAACAAACACGAGTAGCATATTCTATTTATCCTATTTACTTACAATATTACAAAACAACAACATGTCTTCTGCGTCGCCATCTTTATTATATCGAAGTCGTCATACATAAAAACGTCATTACTAAATACGTAACAATTATCGGCGAAACCAGAGATCGACTGAACAACATTCGGAGTGTTATTCTCTTGCATTACTTTGATTAATTAATTATATAGTTTAACATGTCGACAAGATAAATTCGTTGTAGAAGCATCTCTCGGGGTATATGGCTTTTTATGCACCCTCTGTGTATTCTTATACCCCTCGTGATGCTACTACAACTTATATTATATAGAGCAACATAATTTCACATCATTCTGAATTATTTATTTTAATTTAGTATATTAAGTTCTGGTAAAATTTAAATCAGTTATGGTTAAATGCTTTTTAAATGCATTTTAAACTACATGTATAAGGTTTTAATAATAATAATTATCGAGGTATCGAAAATATTATCATGGGCACCAAACAGAATTAAAGAGTTATTAGAATACTTTAACATTCAGCACACCAAGCAGGTAAGTATGTACATTATTATTTCTATTTGTCACATCACTGGTGTATTTACATATATATTATTTTTAAATGGGTTTGTAATCACAATTTTCCTTTGCTCAAATACATCCACTGGTTTTATCATTTATTGGAATTGACTAAGAAAAAGAAAAGTGATCGTTGAAAGAAAGAAAAAGCAAAGAACAGCACACAGTGCAGTGCCTAAAGAGCTGCTAACTTTAAAATCGTGATTTTGTTAAATTATAACTGTATCTTTAAAATTTAATTTCTATCATGTAATTTGTTTTTAGATATTTATGTCCAGATGCTGAAATGTCATCTTCTATTGGCAGTTTAAGTTACTCAATTTTATTTACTATCAAAAGTGTATCAATATAGTGTATCTACAGTATTAATATTATAAAATAATTCTTTTAAATAATTGATATTTGAATTGAAAACATGAATGACTGAAATTCTGTTTTAGAAATTTTAAGAATTTTTTTTTTTTACTCCTTTACCAAGTACGCATTATTTGATACAATCAGCTGCTATCGACCAAAAAGCATTGTTTTACCAAATCCCCGTAGCGCAGTGGATAGCGCGCTGGACTTCTAATCCAGAGGCCGCGGGTTCGAATCCCGCCGGGGATGTGAGGATTTATTTTTATTTATTTTTAATGTATTACAAAACTTGAAAAATCCTAATTGGCGTCCTATCAAGTTTTGTAATACATTAAAAATAGATAAGTGAAAAATTAATTATTATGTTTTGGCAAGTGAGATGGCATAGCAGTTTTAAATTTTTTAAACAGTATTATAAAATGAAAATTATATTATGTTCGCGAGTCTGTATAAAACTTCTAATTTAAAATAGTAAATACTGTTTTCAAGTTTCTGTACACAATATTTCTATTACATGTTTAACGTTTGTCTAACTAATTATAATAATACTTAAAATTTTACTTAAAGGCATTTTTTTTCTTGGTTACAATTCTTTAAATATTATCATTACCGATACTTTCTCTTGCTCAGTAAATTAAATTTTGTTTCTACATTAACAAATTCTTTTTAACTATTCTTTAAATCAGTATACATGCATCTTTTTTTATATACAACCTTAATAATTATTTATTCCCACCAGGAAAGGCAACACGTGAAACGTATATAAATGGATTTCCCCCCATATGTTATGAAAAAAATGCTCTGAGACATACATACTTAGTATCTATAACACGCCTCAGTGAAACCGACAAGCGCGTCAGTTATGTTATGATTTGAGCGTGGGGTTTGGACGATATGGGAATATGTCACGGTGAAAGTAGCAAATTACTTGGCTAATCAGCTTGCCATAGTTAATCATCCACTAAATAGGCGTTTGATTTATCTATCAAATAAGACTGTTATCTTTAATAGAATGCACGATAGCAACAAACTACGTAATTATTCATTAAGCGAATATAGTGGGATAGAAATGTTTGCGATAATGTTCAAAGTATTACCATATAATAATGTTAAATATTAATAATAATAGTAAAATAAATTTTAAAAAGTTATTATAATTTCTAAAAATATAGTCATTTAGTAAATATAAAACACATAGTTTTAAAAAATGTAAACTGTCGTCTAACCGAACATGACTACGAAAATAAGCTGATTTGGGTATATCACACACACACACACACACACACACACACACACACACATATTTAGCGAGGAAATTATATACATGTATTATTAATAAATAAATAATTTTGGAGTTACGTTATTAATTATAATATAGTGTATATAAGGTATAAGTGTATTTACACATATAAATAGGCCAGTAGGAGCCGGGGGAGGGGATGCGGTGGCTAGTGGGGCTCAGCTACCCCTTTTTTTGTCACTTTTGATTTCGGGTATAGATTCGCGGTTTCGCACAACACATAAAAATTAACCATCCACTTTGAAAAATCAGCCCCCCCCCCCCCTCAACATTGAAAATCCGTCTTATGGGCCTGATAAAAGATAAATACTTAATTTTATAATACGTGCACTGTAAATATAATGTTATATAATGCGTTACAGAATGTATGCTGTGTCCAGGAAACTACGTGTCTTATTTATGTTGAACTTCTTTAACAGTCATTACAATTCCCGGAAATCATAGATGTCATATATTGATGTTATCTCGATTTTGGCAATGTTTCAAGTCTGTCAAAAAAGTGGAGACCCGTATGGGAAGAGGCTTTAGGGTACACCGTCCATGTTACTAGCGCATGTCTGACTACTGATTACCGTAGGGGCACTTCGTGAGCTCTCCACCTGGGAGCCGCCCATGCAATTATAAGTTACTTATCACGATGTTTTCTTCCTGTAGCTTGTTTACGCAAGTACTTAAATACAGACCGCCTCCTTCAAAGGTCATGTTAACCGTATACCGGAAACAAAAGGAAAGGAATGTTAGTATAACGAAACTCCATAATGTTTATTCGGCAACTATTATTGTACATACTGTATTTCATATAAGACTACAATAAAAAGAGCAATTTTTTAATTAGAAAAGCTACCTTTTATATCCAGTTTCCTAAAAGTTATAAAAAAAGCATACAACTGGACTGCTGGTAGGAACGATAAATGGCACAAAGGGTTCACTGGACGGGAACACGCACTATATTATTTTAAAGGCATAGTCCCACGGAATTTAAGGGGCTTTGTGCTCTAAATGTTGATTACGAATGAAACAGACACGCATTAAAAAAAATATTGTTGTGCTAGATCTCGTTTTCATATCACGCAAGAGATTTTAACTGAACCATGGTATAGGGAATTCCATGTCCAGTCGATCGATTTTTTTTCACATTTAAACATTTCAAATTTCAAGATCGGAACTCCTCGTGGGGCGAAATAAATTGGTAATAAATGTTTTTGCAGCTACAAAAAATGTTCAGAAGTTTTAAAATAATGGCTAACAGGTAAATACCCGTCACGTGACACGAAATATATACGTCACACCTTCAACGGAGAACAAAACGTTATTTTTTTTCGATTTTGTGGTTTGTGAGCATAATTCATTATTATTTTTAAAATACTGATAATAAGCGAGATGCAGTGGTTATGTAAGTAGTTGAATGAAGTATTTCTATGGAGAAATGAAATGTTTATATTTAAAATTAATTCTTTGTTTGGAAATTAATTAGGTCAAGGGTCCGTGGAAGTATGCGTTTAAGTAAAAAGAAAAATGCTTTAAACAATGACGAGAAAATTATGAATTAAAACATACTTGTCACGAGTGCGTCCTTGTTGGCAGATTTAATCATTTATATTTGTCACTTCTAAGAGCTGTGTTTATGAAGGCCACAACCATTGAGGAAGAACATGCTTACCTTTTTGTGAACACTCGGTATAATCACTGGTTTGAAGGATATTCAAAATTGTATCAAAACTTTCCAGATAAACAATTTAAAAAGTATAACATAACTACATATTTTTATAAGATGTGGAAATTCTACCGCTTCACAATGTAATCATAAATATACAAAACAATTGATGTTATCAAAGGCGTATCTCTTCGAAATGTTATATCCAAGACAATTATAAGCAGATTAAAACAATATTGCTTGACTAGACTACAATAGTTTTAACACACACTATTATATGCATGTGGTAAACATTATCTTGTGTTATTTTGTTTCAGTATCGTATGTGCAGACTTCATAAATATTTCTTTTTATACAACGCCTATTACGTTATTATTGTGGTTTAACTTTTCAAATATATATTATACCACTGAATTTTAAACAATTTAACAAGACTTTGAAGCACCCAGATTTAATTTTAAAAAGTAGAAGATAATCTATTGGGTTACTCGATAAATTCAATAAGTCTAGGGGCTTCATAGAAGAATCCTTTTAAACTGTTTGTATTCAATAAAATGCATTAAATGATTGAACTGCCATTTCCATTTTAACGTGTGATTCTATTTTATGCAATAAACAGTCAAAAAGCTATGACGGGAATATTTCAGACGCGTGCAGTAACCAGATTTTTTAAAATGTTCCATATTGGAAATCTGTTAGATTGAGTAAACTTATAGAAATCATGTTGACACAACAGTTAATAAATCTCACTGATAGATTTCAGTGTTTGCTGTGCAATGTTTTTTGCTATAAACAAACACTCAACTGGTGTGATTTCCGCATTCAGCAGCTGCGTCGATTCACCAAGAATGCACTTAGTTTCTCACCTAGCGTACCATGCTGTTTCACACATCAATCAATCCAGTTCATTATAACGAAGACTAGAATTAGAAACCAGACAGTTCACGAAATAGCTAGTAGCATTTAAGAACACGCGAAAAATAATATTTTATACCGCTAACGTAGGAATTAGAATTAACTGATTTCCTTGTTATTATAATTGGCCTGAGGGATTGACAGACGAGTGGAGTTAGGAGAATTTGTTTCACGTGCAATATTTCAGTTGCACGTGCAATGTGGCATAGTTTGTTAGTTGAGACAGGAAAACTGGATTTTAATACGTTGTGTTTATTTTGTGGGGTTTTGTTGACATTTTGTTTTTCTTCTAATTAAGATTTTCTGAATAAATTAGGTGTGTAATGAAGAATAAATGTCCGGTGAATTGTATTGTTTGTTTAGTACAATACGATAATGAACTTACCAGGCTCGAACGGGGAAGGTAGGGGAGGGGGGAGGGGCAGTTGCAAAGGCATGCGATTCTAAGGGGGGGGAGTGGCTATTCTGCCTGGTATTTAACACTGATTGCAAAAATACTTAATGTGAAGTTTGAAATGGGGGTCTAGATTTCTCATCTGGGTCGGGCCTACGGCCAGGTTTGCCTACTGCCAGCTTTCTGGTACCAATAATGTCTTGTTTGGCACAACTTTCCTGCTCCTGGTTGTATTCTGTTTTCACACTCATGTTCAAACACAACACATAACATACAGATGTACGTTATCGAGTTTTCATAACTGTGTTTAAAAATTAAGTTTTTATGTGGACTGTCAACTTAGCCATTTTGTTTGAAAGTGAATATAAAAGACCCCTTGCTACTTATCAGAAAGAGTAGCCTATAACGCGGCTGCGAGTTTCCTCTAAAGAAATTTGTCAGAATGACCATATGTTTGACGTACAATAGCTAACGATAAGATAAAAATCAATGTGCTCTAGAGGCTTCGTTAAATAAAACAATCTTTACGTTTCAAAATATTTTGTAACATTAAAGGGGTTACGGAAGTCTACAGGGTTCCATATAAAATGGATTAATCTATTTACAATGTACTAGTTAAAAATATACATAATTTAAAAAAAGTCTTTGTACGGAAAAACGCGTTTTAACTTCTTTTTGCAAGAACATAGTCGTAGTCATGTGCGAAACAGTTAATGGCCGCATGATATCAGCTTTTTCACTGAATGAGATCATTGTATACAGATGCACTAGTATACAAACAACATTTCTTGGAAATTAAAAGTAAGTTCCGTGATTTCATTAATGTTTATACTGATGGATCACGAGATGGTAATGCTGTAGCCTCTGCTACAGTGT
>JAULBS010146008.1:0-12426 GCA_032355785.1 Symmetromphalus regularis | reverse complement strand
ATCAAATGTTTATATTTAAAATTAATTCTTTGTTTGGAAATTAATTAGGTCAAGGGTCCGTGGGACTATTCGTTTAAAGTTATTTAATCGCAAAATTTAAGGGGTGCCTGTGGCCCTGAGATCCGTCTCTGGTAAAATAGGCGCTTTTTTATTAATTATATCTGGCGAGCGGAATTTCGCTTTTTAAGGATTTAATAAGAACATTTTGTTCTTTCATCAAATATCACAGCTGAGGTTTCATTCATTTCGTATAGTTTTGGTACAATGCGACCATCTGATCAGTGGCGCTGGAACTAAATATCAGAATTTCCCGGTGAATAATTTAACAATGAATAAGAACATATTTATGTTGAATTATTAGAAGGCTACAGCCCATCCCCAGTCCCCCAGCCCTCCCCCTCCAACCCCCCTGTCTGGGTGATCCCAAATCACGCAGACCGGGACTCTTTGATTGTTCAGTATCGGTTACCTCGATGTTGTGATGTAGTATCGGAGTAACAAACCACGTGTTGTAGACGAATCATGTTTCAAACGTGGCAGACAGAATTCCTACGTCAGAACCGACTGTGCCAAGAGATTCCATTTCATTCCGACCACATCAGCTGAGATAGCACTTTAAATGTCATCCGTGTGATAACAATACCTATTCCATTCACAATTTTTTTTAAAGTGCGCCATTATTCGTAATTGATATTTTCATTAATTTTCCGAGATCTAGCTGTCATTCAGCGTATCAAGTCTCTGGACAGCGGAATCAGGCGAGTCAGTTTTGATGCAATTAGTTGCCCAGTGTGTCAGAACGCGTGGAACGGATAACGTATCAAATATCGTTTCAAAAATTGTCTGTTGTTGAAAGGAAAGGATTGTTAGTTTAATAAAACCTGATCACATTGTTTAACAAGTAAGATGCGGATGCAGAATTTCAGAAAGGGGGAGGGGGGTCCAAATGTGATGGGTGAACAGGACTTGGGGGGGGATGTTAATTTTTTACGTCCTTCCACTCGGAAAATATATATAAAAATACGAAAAAGGGGTGTTCGGACCCCCTGGACCTCCATTTGGATCCGCTACTGTCAGTGGTCATTAGATGTCAGACATGGTATTTGTTACACATGGTCTACATACATGAAAATGATTTTCGACATAATTTTATTATTATAATAAAAGATAAATTGATACGTTTAACGACATATAATACAAGAGAAAATAATACCAGTTTAACGGCTTAATTTTATTATTATAATAAAAGATAAATTGATATGTTTAACGACATATAATACAAGAGAAAATAATACCAGTTTAACGGCTTAATTTTATTATTATAATAAAAGAGAAATTGATACGTTTTACGACATATAATACAAGAGAAAATTATACCAGTTTAACGGCATAATTTTATTATTATAATAAAAGAGAAATTGATACGTTTAACGACATATAATACAAGAGAAAATAATACCAGTTTAACGGCATACAATACAAGAGAAATACTATTAATATAAGTTAACGACATTCAGTGCAAAAGAAAATAACACCAGTTTAACGACATACAATACAAAAGAAAATAATGCCTGTTGTAGAAGCCATTTATTCCGAGAGATGCTTCTACAACGAATTTATCTTGTCGACATGTTAAACTATACAGATAATTAATCAAAGTAACGCAAGAGAATATATGATTAACAATTTATTAACGAATCTGTACAAGGACGCGAAAGAAGTCACTTGACAGCGACGAAATATAGAACTGAATATAAAATTTCCATCAATAAAACAATTATTAACTGCAAATGTTTGTAACACAAAATTGTCTGAAACATAATATGTCAATTAAAACCCAATTTTTTTTAATTAAAAATGAATGTAGTAAATAAATACTAATAAAGAACAAGCATATCCACACTAGGAACAGCATCGGAATTGTTGAAAATTACCAATGGGGTATAATCAGGGCTTAATAATCTGCAGCGCCCTTTTTTTTTTTGCGACCATAGGCGCCCTAAAATATATACGGTAAATATGTCACTGAATGATGCCGCCCCTATTCAGTCTTACCCCACCTATATTTAAACGGGTGCGTCTGCCACATAGTCTACACTTTCCGATAAGCGGCAAGGGGTATTTTATATGCACCGTCCCACAGACAGGACAGCACATACCACGGTCTTTGATGAACCAGTTGTGGACCACTGGTTGGAACCGAAAATAGCCCAAACTGCAATTGAGAAGGATCGATCCGACGACATACCGGTTCACAGGCGGACACTTTACCGTTTGAACTAGATCCCGCTCCTAATGTGAATTTAACTACACCCTAGTACATTGTTTAATCAGCAAATGTTAATATACTGGTGTTTTGTGAAGTAAACCCACAGTCTGGACAAAACATACCAAATCTGTTTACATAGAATACACACTTTATCCTAGCCTGTGTGTTTTTATTTTTATAACATCTCAAAATCTATTTAACATGAAAATACGTCGTCTCCAATCTATTGATATGTCTTGAAGACATCAACGCAGTTAATAATTCATTCGATATGGTGTCTCCCTAATGATAATATTGAAAAGTTAAGTTTGTTTTATTTAACAACGCCTCTAGAGCACATTGATTTTTATGTTATCATCAGCTATTAGACGTCAAACAAATGGTCGTTCTGACATATGTATTTAGAGGAAATTCGTTGGCGCCGCATAGGCTACTCTTTCCAATAAGTAGCAAGGGCTCTTTTATGTGCACTTTCCCACAGACAAGACAGCACATACCACGACTTTTGATGAACCAGTTGTGTACCTTTTGTAGGAACGGAAAATAGCCCAAACTGCAAATGGGTATACTGAGAAGGATCGATCTGACGACCGACCGCTTCACAGGCGGACACTCTACCGCTTGAGCTACATCCCGCTCCCTAACATGAAAATATGTCTCTACACTATTGTCCAAACAGTGGTCCACAACTGGTTCTGTGGGACAGTGCATTTAAAAGATCCCTTGCTGCTAATCGGAAAGAGTAGCCTATGTGGCGGCAGCGGGTTTCCTCTAAATACATATGTCAGAATGACCATAATTATGTATGACGTCTAATAACCGATGATAAGATAAAAATCAATGTGCTCTAGAGGCGTCGTTAAATAAAACAAACTTTTCTTTTTCTACACTATTGTCACGTCTTGAAGACATCAATATGTAGTTAATAATTCATTCGATATGGTGTCTCCCTAGTGGATAATGTTAAAGAACCCTGGCTAGTTTTCGGGACTAACATTATTAAATCACCCAGGACTGACGCCATGGAGTCCCTGGGTTGTCGTTAGTTTTTCTCTCATTTCTGTAAATTCAATAGGTCGTCAGTTATATACTTTCAGGCAAGCAGTGAATTTCGTTGGTCCTGCGGTAGAAAGTCGGACTCTCAAGCTGAAGATAGTGGTTCAAAACTCGTTGGAGGATGGCTCACACCTGACTATGTGTCAAAATAACCAAACGTTTGACATCCAATATCCGTGTCGTTAAACAAAACAACCCACTCCCCCTCCAAAACCCACCCCCAACAACACACAGATGGTGCATAAACAGCCATTTACCCCTCGCGATGCTTCTACAACATTCTGTTCAGTTATTTTACAGAGGAAACAGTAGATTACAGACAACAGGCGCGTTTTCCTGTTTTTACTTTTTTTTTTTTTTACATTTATCATTTATCATTTTCTTTTCTTTTTTCTTTTTATTTTCGAGGATGTCTGTATTTTCTTATTTTGTTTGCTTTATAAAGTCATGAAAATATAACCTGTTCTACTTCAAAAAGAGCTGTGCGGTATTTGGTATATACCGTTCGGTTTCGTGTCAATACAGATTTACATTACTGAGCAAATCTCAAAATACTGAACATTTCGGTACTAAAAAATAAGTATTCCCGCTTTTAAGAAAAATACTAAAAAATACATCTGACGACACTACATTACCCACAAAATGGCTGATAAGAAGAAAAGCGCGAGGGCACAGTACTTCTGTAGTCTATTTAACTGCAAAAGCATTACCGGTTAGAATACCTACCTAAGGCTATCCTAAACAAAAAATGGGTTGGATATAAACAGGGGTAAGGCTCTAACTTGGGAATTCGTTTAGATATACATAAAATACTGCTTGATATAAGTACTACCATCCTCACACCGGTCACTCCGAGTCCGTGTGGACACCTGACCAATATAGTTGATAAAAAGCTGGGCTAGGAAAACATATTTTGTTTGGAAGCGTCGTATCATGATAAGATTGAAAGCATCCTATCACAATTCGTCTGTAAATGCATCGGCCTTCACCTTATCGATGTAAATAATGGATCACGGAAGTGAGGTAAAAATGAACGGTAGTATAGCGGTTATCAGTTTGGAAGTACGTCAGTTTCAAAGGTAATACCAAATAAAAGTTAATGCAAAATAATGACAGTTACCTTCTTGGTAAGGAATTGTTACCAAAGAAGAACAAGCGCTGTATATTCAATGATAATTTCACTGTGAAAAAGCAACTTCACCAAGTGTTGGCTTGGGGCATTTTCCACAAGAATATAACAGTTGCAGATCTAGCTTATAAAACGATCGATCTGATTTGATAATATTTTTAAGTATGATATCATCAAAAATGTGTTCGTATAGATGGCACGATAAGCAGCCCAGGTTTTTATGAGCTATATTGGTCAGGGGTCCAAAAGGACTCTTGGTGACCGGAGGGACCATTGACGTTGAGAGGATGATTCCCACGGTACTCTTTGAAATGTCATCTCAGAAATACATTTATAATAAATATTGCGTGTTGAAATTGCCATAGGCTATGATTATGAACAATAACATGTAATGTTTATTCTTTAAATTATTATATCTTTCTGAATATTGTGGCTGTAAGCCTCATAAGCTAATTACTATAGACCGCTTACTGCGTCACTTACTCTAATTAGACATAGTTACTAGTAATCAAAATTAATTAGTACCGCTTCTATATTGCACAATAATAACAGTTACAATCACTGTTGTTACCTATAACGTAGCCAGAGCTTTCTAAGCAACACTCGTAATTTTACAGTTTAGAAGCATTTTAATTACATAATTCGTTACTTTGTCTATATTTCAAAGATAATTCAAAAATTGAAAAAATCTGTTGTTTTTCCACATATTATTGAAGTACTCACTTACTATATCTTATATAATATATGGCTGGGACTCACTCCAATCTTGTCCTGGGCAAACACATCGAATTCATCTGTTAGCTCGTTCTATTTTTAGCTCTGGGGAAACCCAGTTTTTCACACTTAGTCACGCTGTCACGAAGAGCTTCTTTTACCCATGTTAATCCTATAGGAAAAAGTGTGCATGAAACCTAATTTCTGTAACTACTTGACTGTTTCCCTCCATCATACACGATTATGTCTTTTTACCATTCTTCTGCTTTCTTTTGTTATCATTCCTCAAAAACAATTGTTTTGTTATTTTTATTAACATTTGGTAATTACAAATAGCCATCTTCCGTAAATTCTAATGAAAACATAAAAAATATTTAATGTAACAGTAGACCATAATATTGCGTTTGACATATGCATTGTATATAGATTTTGGTAAGTAAATAGATGTTATTAAACATGATGAAAAACGCTCTTTAATTATACAACTATTGTTTATCGAGTTAAGTCCTTAACTTCCCTCCCGTGCCTCCATCTCTCTGTCTGTCCGTCTTTCTCTCTCTCTCCTCCTTCTAGGTGGGCGTGTGCGTGCGCGCGCGCGTTTGTGTGTGTGTGTGTGTTTGTCTGTCTGTGTGTCTGTCTCTCTCTGAATTAAAGAAAACATATACATTACATTTCAGAGTTTGGTTATTGGTCCCTGTGGGCATCTTTAATCCTCCATTATAGATGTTCCTCATCATGCAAGCAAATACAAACTGAAACAAGATATTGCATTGAATCTAATTCTTCCCATACAGTTTGCTACGGCAACCAATCTGCAACTGTATTAGTGAACTGTACTGGAGGAGACTGCATTCCAAGTAAGCAGAAGAAAATATGATTTATATATTGCTCATATTTGTATAAAGGATATTAAAATATGTTAGAAAAACTAGATTTTCTTTAAAACTTTTGTAAGTTAAAACCTTGTTTGATTTCGAAACATCACTGCCAGTTTTGTATAAATTGATCTGAAAATAAAAGAGTTTATCGCCTAAAACCTGATTATTAACCAATATGCTGGAATGTTATCAAATAAACAATCCTTTCCTTCTTCTGTTGCAGTTAATGGTGGATGGAGTGAATGGACAGAACGTGCTGGGAGGTGTAGTGTTACTTGTGGTTATGGAAATGAAACTGTGAACAAAAAACGCCAGTGCAACAATCCAGTACCCCATGGTGGTGGAAGACTGTGCGAGGGAAACATCACTAGCACAACCACAAACATATGTCAAGCACCCCTTAAATGTGCTAGTAAGATGGCTTTGATTTTGTTTCTGAAGAAAAATAAATTAATAGTAACAACAAGAACAAAAATGATATTAACAACAATAATAATTATAATTATTATTATCATTATTATTATAATTATTTTAAATATTTGAAACAATAAAGGAAAAAAATGTTGAAACTTAATTTGTTATATTATTAAGTATACAAATCAAAATTATTTATAGAATTTATTTTATTAATATGTTTAAGAGAAGTATCTTTATGTTTCATTGTTAGCTAACAACAATTTGAATAAGCGGGTCAGTTAGTTTGGATCCCTAAAAAGGTTATCCAGCGCCCAGACTCATTTCTTTTAATGTATTTCAATATCATGTGATTGCTCACAGGACAGGTGAACGGTGCGTGGACTGATTGGACGACTCTGACTGACACGTGTAGTGTCACGTGTGGAAAAGGAACGAGAGTTGTGTTTAAGAAACGAGAGTGTAATAACCCGAGACCTCGATATTCAGGACGACCATGTTTTGGAAGTTCTTCTAGCAATAGAATTGATGTGTGCGAAATAGACGTAACATGTCCTGGTAAGACATTTTAACGTGCTCTTGTTATATAAAATGTTGTAGCCGTTGGTGACCAAGTAACACATTATTTCAATCCTTGATTTACAAAATCATCACTTGACGTTGTTCACAAGATATTTACAAAAATTTATTATAAAAAAAAATTCTTTAATGATTGACATACTTTTAAGAAGTTCACTATAAATATACAATCAAAACATTCACACTGTTATAATTTTAATCACCCCCCCCCCCCATTATAATGTGTTTGTATGCAACTTTAAAACCTCATCCACCCTTTAAAATATTTGTGAATTGTCTTTCGAAAATTTCTGATGAACGACAGCTTAAAAAGATCTGTAATAATATAATAAGAATTATAAAGGATGGTATCTTGCCTATGAGTATATTTGAAGCATCTGTTTATATTCAGTTATTTTTCACAAATCTACGTAACTATGTTTTAGTAACATTTGTCACTTGTATATATCTGTGGCGCAACACCCTTAGACGAACATTATTTTTTATTTCAGTAAATGGCCAATGGACACGGTGGTACTTCTTAACAGGTAGTTTATGTGAGGAAGACTGTCTTGAAAGATATACGTATTACAGAGACTGTACAAACCCACTACCCATAGCAGGAGGAAAACCGTGTGAAGGGAACGCCTTCAAAACAGAAACTCAGATATGCTGTGCAAAGAGAGAGAAAAAAAGACCCACACACGGAAACGAAATCGCAGGCGCAATTGAAAAGGCAAATAAAAACGAATATAGAAACGCAGATGCAGACACAGACGCAGACACTAACACAGACACAGATGCAGACACACACGCAGAAGAAAATTCAAATGCAAGAACAGGTAATTAATGCAAAGAAAAACCTCAAATGATAATTATACCTTAATACTTGTGGTTATATTGTCTTGTAATGCATGCCTGTGGATAATATACAGTATAATAGTAGTTAACGATCCATCAATGCAAATAGTAGTACTCGTCATTGGGCGACATGTTGTGGTTAAATGATAATATATTTAAAAAAATCTTTTCTATGAACAAAAATAAGGTACAATCTACTATCTGACATTAAGACTGAAACGCTCTGTCGAATATGTAGTTCTCTACATAATTATATCCTGATGGATAATCATATAGAGGTATACAGAGCATCGGTTGGGCTTTTCAATTTAAACACTAAAACAAGGTATTTCAGTAAATTAAACTTTAAATGCATAGTTCCACAGAATTTAAAGGACTTTGTGGTCTAAATATTAATTACGAATGAAACTTACATATATTTGTTATACTAGATCTCGTTTTCATAACATGCAAGACATTTTAACTGAACCATGGTGTAGGGAATTCCATGTCTAGTCGATCGATTTGTTTCAACATTTCAAATTTCTAATCGGAACTCCTCGTGAGATGAAATAAATTGGTACAGAATTTTGTGCAGCTACAAAAATACTCAGTAGCTGTAAAATAACTGATAATGAGGGAATACCTGTCACTTGAAATATATATGTAACACCTTCAACGAAAAAAACGCTATTTTTTTATTTTATTTTTTGTACGTGAGCATAAATCATTATTATTTTTAAAATATTGATAATAAGCGAGATGCGGTGACCTAAATCAAGATTTACTTTCTGTATAACAACACGCTCTGCACGAACTCATCATGCGAAAAAACATGTCAAACGTAATATACACACCAACACGGTTGACGGCCTATTGCGCAACATTAATCGACTATATTCTTGTTTCCGAAACATGGGAAATCAATGAAAGCGGAGTACTTACATTTTCGAATATTATTAGCGTCCATAAAGCTACGTATATTATACTAAATAATATTTTATGCAATAAAAAAATCATTCGATAAAAAAACGTTTGGTTATATGATAAAAGTTATTTTTGAAACGTTAAATAACTTTAAGGCGTATTCTTGTGGAATATAGAGGGATTTGTGGTCTAAATATTGATTACGAATACAACTTACATCCAATTGTTATACTTGATCTCCTTTTCATAACACGCAAGAAATGTTTACATAACTATGTATAGGGAATTCCATGTTGAATCGATTGATTTTTTTTTACATTAAAAAAATTCAAGATCGGAACTTCTCGTGGTGCAAAATAAATTGGTACGAAATATTGTTGCAGCTACAAAAATATTCAGAAGTTTTAAAATAACAGCTAACGGGGGAATACCCATCACATGACTCGAAATATATACCTTCAACGGAAAAAATAAATATATTATTTTTGTATTTATTTGTCCATGAGCATAATTCATTATTATTTTTATAATACTGATAATAAGCGAGATGCGAAGGTTATGTAAGTAGTTGAATGAAATATTTCTGTGGACAAATCAAATGTTTATATTTGAAATTAATTCTTTGTTTAGAAATTAATTAGGTCAAGTGTCCGTGGGAGTATGCGTTTAATACTGAAAGAATCATAAGAAGATATGATTAATTCTGCTGAAAATGTTGATATCACCTGCAAAAAATGTTGAATCCATAATTAAACTGCATATTAACAATTGCATACCTAATCAGACAATAACTAGTCGACCAAATGATAAACCATGGTTTAATAGTAAACTTAGAAAATAATTACGAATAAGAGACAGATTACGAAAAAGGGCAATGCGTTCAAAAAGACCCTCGGATGAAAGACAATATAAAAACCAAAGGAACAAAGTAAACAATATGTGAAAAAAAAAATAGCTCAAGAAGAATTGCAGGTACATTAGACAGTAAAGTAATATAATTGTGTTCAGAAAGTAAAAATACATATTTGCAATACCTAAAATACATTTTAAATAATCAAGATCGCCAGTCGTTAATTCCCCCGCTGAATGATCCAACAACAAATTTATTAGTTGCTTTCAGAGACTTTGGAAAGGCTGAAACATTAAATACATATTTTCTTTCAATTGCTTTAGTAGATGATTCAAATAAAGAACTTCCTCTCTTTCAAAAAAAACTAAAGTTCGATACCATAAACATTACTTTAGAAGAAATAATGGACATCATTAAGATATTAGTACCAAATAAGCCAATGGGTCCAGATGGGATTAATCATAATTAATTTTACTAAACTGTATCATTCAATTGAAGTTCTTCTTCAATTGCTTTTCAACAACTATCTGCGTACATCCAGACTCCTTAAAAGCTGCAAACTTGCTCATGTTAAACCTCTTTTCAAAAATAGGTGACAAATGTTATTCTACCAAATATAGGCCGATATCATTACATAGCTATGATGGAAAAGTATTCGAACGAATTTTATTCATACATTTATATAATCGTTTTATATCCAATGATCTTCTATACAAATATCATTGTGCCTGTCGCCTTAACAACAGTGCGTTTCACTAGTTAAAAGAATTATACTCACATATGTGTGAATCTTTGGACAGAAACGATAACTTTCGCGCTGTGTTCTGTGAAATGTCAAACGCATTTGATAGAGTGTGGCAAAATAATTTATCCATAAACTCGAAAATTGTGGCTTAACAGAAAATATACTTAATTGAATTAAAGACATTATATCAAACAGAAAGCAACGAGTCATCATAAATGGAACTCTGTCAAATTAGGACACTTCAATGGCTGGTGTACCTAAAGACTGTGTTTTAGGACCGTTATTATTTTAAATTTATATTAATGACATTGCGGATAACCTAAACTGCCTAACCAGACTTTCCACTGATACTACTAACATAACCGTATTATCTGTGGACATTTCTGTTATTGAGCACAGCCTTAAATCAAATGTGTTAAAACTTCAAGAAGGTAAAGAGAAATGGCATGTGTCATTCAATCCAGATAAAGCTAGAGTCGTTTTCTTTCTTTTTCAAATTGAACCACAGATCAAAAACCTAATATTGTATTTAGTACAAAGACATTAAACACAACAGAAACTCACAAACATTTAGGTGTAACCTTTTCAGCAAATGCAAAGTGGACGACACACACACACACACACACATGCATATTAGAAATTGTCAAACCATATCTTTATATAAAAAAGCAATAACACTTGATGTTCCATGTGTTCCATCATATTGTTCATTTGGCAAACGAAGAGAAAATGTATTATCCACCAAACTAATATACGAATGTATCTATTTAAAAGCAGACTTATATCGAGTAGGACTTTAGCATCTATTCTACATGTTGCTGTGGAAATCATTTTCGAAAACAACTATCATTTTTTCTTTGATTGTATTTTATATGAACAGCAGAGACACATTATTTGGATTTCACTGCACAGATTTCAATCAATACTTTCTTTTACAACTGATTTTATATGGTAAAAATGTTCTAAATGATGAAGATAATAAAGAAATATCTTTCATTTACAAACATATATAAATGATACAAAAGTTTTTCTTTATCTGTAAATAGTGTGTAGTAATCTTCTTAACACGTTATTAAATTATGATACCATGTGTTTCAATTATGTTTATTTAAAAAACAAAAACAATTTCCAGATTATGGAACGCACATAACAGATGTTTTCCCGTCTCTTTTTCGTTCTTTCTTTCTTTCTTTCTTTCTTTCTTTTTTTCTTTCTTTCTTTCGTTCTTTCTTTCTCTTTATTTCTTCTTTCTTTATTTCGTTCGATCTTTCTTTCGTTCGATCTTTCTTTGCTTCTTTCTTTGCTTCTTTCTTTCTTTCTTTCATAAATATTCATTTTTGTTTATATTTTATATTGTTATCCATAACATATCTGTTTACTATTTTAGATGAATTTCCATACAGTGGTCTTTGCTGAGTTTATATCAAGACAATTTTGTATTACTTTTTTTAATTCTTGACTTATTGGTATCAGTTGAAGTTACGTTATCCAGAAATTTTGAAACTTATTTTTGTTGATGGTGTTTGATCATCAATTTATTTCAATTTATTTTTCAGTTGAAGGTTCTTGGTCATCCTGGTTAAGATTATCTGTTTCACCATGTCCAAGAAACTGTACGAGAGAGGTGACACTCGTAAGACACTGTATAAAGTCAGGTTTGTCTCGACATGGAAAGAGTGTGCTATGTTATGGAGATATAATCATGAGTATCAACGAGCCCTGTATAGGCGACAACTGTTCATCAGATAGCCATTCTGTATCTTATGATGATAATAGTAATGGCTATGGTTAGTTGTTGTTGTTTGTTCTTTTCATGGCATGCATACAAGAGTGCGTTTGTGTGAGTCTCAGTGCTCCCGGTATGGCATCAGACTTTTAAGCTTTAAGTTGGATACTAGCTCACACTGACTACATGTCACAATTACCAAATGTTTGACATACAATAGCCAATGATTAATAACCCAATATTGTCTAATGTTTGTCCTTAGACAAAACAAAATAAACAAGTATGTTTCGCGTGTGCGTACGGGTTTCATCTTTACTACT
>JAULBS010145986.1:10000-12429 GCA_032355785.1 Symmetromphalus regularis | reverse complement strand
CTCGATGATGATTGGTCATTGCTGGATAGTTTATGAATATTAATATCATAACAGATGAAGTACTCGATGATGATTGGTCATTGCTGGATAGTTTATGAATATTAATATCATAACAGATGAAGTGCTCGATGATGATTGGTCACTACTGGATAGTTTATGAATATAAATAGCATTACAGATGAAGTGCTCGATGATGATTGGTCATTGCTGGATAGTTTATGAATATTAATATCATAACAGATGAAGTACTCGATGATGATTGGGTTTTACAAATTAATGTGATGGAATACCGAGCTAGATTAGGATTGAATGACTGGAACCAACAAATATGGAATGCTATATATATTTTAAATCAACTCGCTGTACATAATATCAATGAAAAGACTTTTGAACATTTTACTATTTCATATCTAGAAAGGCAGTATCTTTGATACATTATTAAATACTAGTAGTTAATATCGTATTTGAGGTAAATATATATATATTTGTATATCCACCTATCGTACAAGAACGGATACACTGCAGTTATATAATTTGATCTGTTGGATTAACAGCAAGGACTCTTTTATGTGCAATTTCTGACAGCCATGGTATTCCATACCATAACCTTTGATATACCAGTAACGGAGCGTTGGTTAAGGAATAAAACCATCGCATTTAAAGTAAAGTTTGTTTTATTTAACGACCACTCTAGATCACATTAATTTTTATCTTATCATCGGCTATAGGACGTCAAACATATGATCATTCTAACATATTTCTTTAAAGGAAACCGGTTGCCGCCACGGATGCTACAATTTCCGATAAGCCTCAAGTGGTCTTTTATATACACTTTCCCACTGACAGGACAACACATACCACGGCATTTGATGAACAAGTTGTGGACCACTGGTTGGAACGGAAAATAGCCTAAACAGCAAATGGGTATACTGATAAGTATCGATCTGATGACCGACCGCTTCACAGGTCAAAACACGACCGCTAAAGCTACAGTGCTCCTCATCGTATATAAGTAAAAAAAAAAAAAAATGTTTTAGAAAAGCTTTTACAAAAGAACAACAAATGTTTTGATAAACGAGAGGTTTTAAAGTCGGCTGAAAAAAGGTATAGTTTCAGAATTTGTTCTATCTTTGCCTACAACTGACCAGTTACCAGTTTTTAAGGAGATTATAATGTAAATGGCAATTTTTAAATATAAGCCTATAATCGATGAAATGTATTAGAAAAAAAGGTAAATGTGAATTCAAAGCAGTGATCTAACAAAAGAAATAATATTACTTATACGTATTATAAGCCGGCAGCAGGATAAACATTTGCATGGATTGTCAATATCGTGATAGAAATAATGTAATCAATCGTATTTATCACAGTCTATGTGAAGCATTAACACAACTTTTTTTCCTATCATTCAGATAAACAATCCGACAGTACTGTTATTATTCGACTGAAAACTACTTGCATATCATAGATATCAGTGGTAGATCCATAAAATCCATTTAGGGGGTTCCAAATTCTCGGATTTTTTAATGTTAAAAACATTATAAAATAAAAAAATATTTTAAAAATTATTATTATAATTTTATAAAAATCGAATTTTTTTTATATTCGGAGTGGGGTGCCACGGGCTCCTCGGGCCCCCGCCTAGATCAGCCACTGAATATGTAACGAAATAGAACATTCGGTAACCCGTTATGTCTTTCGAACGATTTAAATAACTCCATTTAATGAATCATGTCTATACATATTGATTGATAAATCTTCGTTATTGTCCACTAGAGACAAATATTTCTACTTATACAAGTTGTTAAATCTGCCCACGTACCCGATATCTCGTCTTCACGGTCTGTCACGTATTTCCATTGGCCACACAGATTGGACTGCGCGGTAAGATGGAAACAATAAATATACAATTACAGTGCTTCAGTGTGACAGGTAGGAGGCATGTCACACACAAAGCTCCCACCAGCCAACACGGACTAACTAACGCCACACACACCCGTGACGTCAGAAGCGATCGCCTAGCTGCAGACTTGCCAGCTGGCCCCCATGGACTGACAAAATCCCTCAGTAATGCGAAAAGGATTAACCGTAACGAGGCCCGACGTCTTGTCAGCAAGATCGAGAAGCTCAAACAAACATTAATTGTCAACATACACAATATCGATGAGAGAAAAAAGCAGATATTCGAGGCAGAGTTAAAGAGAAGACTGTTGAAGCAGAAACTCGTTGAACAGACGGACGTATCAGTCAGCATGACGGAACGCGTTCGATACCACAACCCTAAGTTCATTCCACAAGACATCCTGCTGCGTAAAAATGCCGGTAAATTGGTAAAGGATGTTAGTGTCAGAAATATAGCTGTCACGTTTCTTACCTTGGAGACTAATGGACCTTCCAGCTCTATGGATGAGAATGGAGCGGATGGTGAT
>JAULBS010145986.1:0-5000 GCA_032355785.1 Symmetromphalus regularis | reverse complement strand
CAAAGTAATATGTCGGTAGAAAACAACAATTATATTATATATATCAAAGGTCATGTTACTTCTCTTATTGTTAACACAGTAAGTCTAAATATAAGCTTGGCCAAATCTCCGGTGTAAGTACATTAAAAATATCGCCCAATCTATCTTACCCAACAATAAATAATATTATTATTTTCTTTGTAGACAGTATTATATATCGTTCTTTCAAAGACTCTTCACTTACTTTAATACCACGAAATTGATATAGCAAGTGAATACGCCTATGTACATTGTCAACAATCTGGACAGCCATAAGAGTGGGCTTTAGTAGTATTTTATACTACACAAACAAAATCCTGCCTTTGTTAACATCGCTCTCTTGTCCCTGTACTTAACATGGGTCATAATTAAAATACTGTTTGTACTTACGAACCCAACGCCTCCCGCGGTCTCTCAATTGTCCAGTCTAAAGAGTAGATGTCAGGGTTTTTTGTTGTTGTTGTGGTCGCTGGAAGAACGTTAGGTTAAACTTGGACATTGGTATTAAACAGGATCAAATTTTTTTGTCGTCCACGTTAAGTTCACTAACAAATGATTTCTAACATTACAATAATACTAGCATGGGAAATGGTTAGGCCAAGGGCAGTCATATTCGCATCTCTGATACTTTCTTCATCATGGACGTAAATACTTGGGGTGGACACATTCTCCACTTTTTGGACAGGCAGGAAGCCTATATAATTACCCTCCCCCCACACCTTTTGATTCGAAAAATAGAAATTAAAATGCCTAAATAATAATCTTTACCAGTATTTATTATATCTTTATGATATCAATGTAACACTTAACCATGACATTGTGGTCTTAGTACAAATATACCAAAGTACATAATAGAGTCAGTCCTAGGGGAGTGTGGGAGGACACATCCCCCTTCACTTTTTGGACAGGGGGATGTTCCGTCCTCCAACTTTTGGGATAGAGGGATGCTCAGTCCCTCCCACTTCTAGGAAGTGATTTTCACTCTTGTTCTTCGTTGACCTCTTATTATAATAGGGAGGTTTAGATTGCTTGCGTGTAGTTGTACGGGTACATGTGACGTCATGTTACAGCTACTCGTAATGCACTTGCAGAATTGTTGTTTTAGAAATGACGTTGCGCTCGCGCTTGTACGTGTTCTAAGAACACACAGGACGCGGGCGGCAACAGGTACTCCAACGGAAAAAGAAAACACACTGAATTCGTCTGGCAAGCGCCAAATCACATAAAAAAAAAAAAATTCATAACGCATACAACGGCTTTTGTTACACCAGTTGTGTATCACTGTCCGGATCTAGAAATAGTCCCAACAGGACCACAGACGGGATCGATCTTAGACCGACCGATCGCGCATCAAACTAACGCTTTACCACTGAGCTACGTCCCGCCCAAGTATGCATTTTCTTTGCGTAAATTATTTTTCTATCATGATCGAACTATAATCTGTTTACGCTACTTGGAACACAGACGTATAAAAAAAACAAAATATATAACTTACCTCATTAAAATTGATAGTTTCCGAAATTATTTTTTTCTTATTTTTTGTCTACATTCCTATGTGATTTGGTATTATTTTCGCAGTTCCAAGCGTGGCTGGTTTGACCGCCGTTTTATTTTCTACACACATCAGACAAATCCATATAAAAATGGGGGTGTTAGGTAGTTATTTGTATAATGTATTTCTATGGTACACGGTTATTATTTTATAAATATATTTATCATAATTTATTATCAATGCCACATTTGCAAATATTTATTTATTAAAGCAAAAACGATGAACGAGATAGAATATTACCGGAAATGACCGAAATGTTCTGAATGTTAAAATAGAGTTATCCCACTTTGTAATGATCTAGTCTGCTATTTTTTTATTATCGCTGTGAAATATTTTAGTGTGTAACACGAGGTTGAATGGGTAATATTTTAAATTATTACTTAAAAAAGTAATGAAAAAAACTGGAACATAGGACTTTTATTTGCTATTTCTAAAACTCTAGTCCTTTTTCGCCTAGGTTGTATGAGGTATTCTGTGGATTATCGCCCCTCACTTTTTAGGGGACAACAAATAAAAAAA
This sequence comes from Symmetromphalus regularis, assembly GCA_032355785.1. NCBI lineage: Eukaryota > Metazoa > Mollusca > Gastropoda > Neomphalida > Neomphalidae > Symmetromphalus > Symmetromphalus regularis. The sequence goes on along the minus strand of JAULBS010145986.1, from coordinate 2,911 downwards.
AATCCCTAATGTGTTTTTTTTTAGTTAAAGGAAACAATTTTCAAACTCGGTAACAAAATTAAGTGGCCGCAATCCGGAGAGTTTTCGGATATGAAGGGGTCTCGAATCCAATAATTGACATGTTGGTTGGTTAAATGCACTCTGCAGGACATGAGAGAAATATTTGTTGATCGATATTTAATGTTGATGTTTTCAATTTAGATGACATTTTTCGAAAAAAATAAGCCCAACAACAGCAAAAAAAACCAACTAAAAAAAACCCCGTAAGCACCGTCAATAAATGCCTGAAACTCGTGATAAAAGGGAATTCTTCCACACGGCAGCGGGCGGCATGCGTCAAAAATCGTTACAGTTTGAAGGTTTAATGAGCCGGAAAACGCTTTTCAAAAACCTTGGATTTTCCAAAAAAAAATCGGGGTTGGGGGTGGAGTCATTAAAAAATAAAATAAACCAATCACAATGTAATATATTACTATTTATATTTACAACACGCACCGCTACTCTTCCAACCTGTTAACAATCCCTCCCTTCATTTCCCATTCCTCCCCTTCCTTCTCCTGAACGTTTCGTATCTGTGACGTATTTGTTCGACAGCCATTTTTTTCAAATCTGTCAGTGGTTGAAGGCGAAATCAGTGGATACTGTGGGATTTACTGTGAAGATGGATGTAATAAGCGCGTAAGTTGGCAATTTTATTGTATATATACATATTTCTTGTAATGTTTTGGTCGGAAAGTGAAGCGTTTGTAGCCAGTAAATTGCAGGGCTTTGCTCTGTAGCGGGTATATGGCCCACATTGGACGGGATGCCAACCAATAACCAATAATCTATAATCAATAAGCAGCCCGTCCATTTTGGACTATTTGATTCGCATATCAGGAAATGTTTAAAAGTCCAAAATGTTAATACCCGGATCTACCAAAAGGACTTTGTCTCTATGCAAAGATAAATGTCTTTACTTAATCAAGGTGTTTTAATTATTTGCAGTGTTTCAAAGAAAAGTGAACAACGATATAGATCTATGTTTGCAAGACAACTATACGCAAAATGTGGTTTTCTTCACTAATAACATAAATTATATTTACAAGTTGTATACAAAAACAATTATTTTCATTTACAATAGTTTTTTTAACACTGAACAATGGGTAGGGAGATAAGTGAGCTAGGGACAACGTTGAATCATCAAAAATGTATATACATGTATAGGGTCAGCAAAATATCGTGTTTTCTACAATGTAAACACCCCGCTGAATCATCAAAAATGTATATACATGTATAGGGTCAGCAAAATATCGTGTTTTCTACAACGTAAACACCCCGTTGAATCATCAAAAATAAACATGTAGTGTCAGCAAAATGCCTTGTTTTCTATAACGTAAACACCCCGTTGAATAATCAAAAATGTATATGTAGTGTCAGCAAAATACCGTGTTTTCTATAATGTAAACACCCCTTTGAATCATCAAAAATGAATATGTAGTGTCAGCAAAATACCGTGTTTTCTATAACGTAAACACCCCTTTGAATTATCAAAAATGAATATGTAGTAGTGTCAGCAAAATACCGTGTTAAACACCCCGTTGAATCATCAAAAATGAATATGTAGTAGTGTCAGCAAAATACCGTGTTTTCTACAACGTAAACACCTCGTTGAATCATCAAACATGAATATGTGTTGTCAGTAAAATACCGTGTTTTCTACACTGATCACAAGTTAAATACACATTTAAAATTTCTTTTGTGAAGTAGGATCACAAACCAAATTATATGGGGAATTAAAGTTAATATGATATTAAAACACCTTGATAAACGTTAAAAAAAGTTGCCTTTTAAAGATGAAAAAAGATAGTTTATTTTATTGAAATTTATATTTTGAAGTCGGCTGTTCTAAAAATACTATAAAATTGAGCAAACACTCACTGTGTTATTATTGGCAGGTAGGTCATGTCTATAAATTCTATTCTGTTATAGTCTGTTTCAAGCTAGCTTATATTTAGAAATCAGAAATATTTCATCTACCAAAGGCAGCTTTATGAAACATGCAGTTTGTGTATAATAATAAGTCGTCCTAATGCCAGAACAGTTTTCAAGCTTTCATTTAAAAGATATTAATAAATCCTGTGTAATAAGAAACAAATTGGACGCGTTTTTATTTGCATTTGAGAAGTAAGTCCTGGCGTAGGAAGTTGTACCATTCATTTATCATAAAGAGACAACGAGTAAATGTACAACAGTTTTAACACTTGCCGTGGTTCTCATATCATACGTATTCCATGTACTGATCTTCAATGTCACCTGATCTCAATCCAATAGAATGCATTTAAAATGTACTTTTAAAGTCTCTAAGATTTGATGAATCACCTGAGGATGCATAGACACTACTGACACTTCAGGGTCGACCTTAGAGGATCCACTGCCGCGGAGGGGTGATCAGCCAGTAACCACGTTACCAAAGCGTCGCTGACTGGGATTCGCCTATGGCCTGTGTTTACCGAGACTCGGAATTTGATCCCTCTGCCATTAATTGTGATGTATCTAACGCTTTAATCATGTGTTGCTCTGTTCTCTGTAATGTTTCACGCCTCGTTATATATACGTGTTTGCACAATCACAATATAACCTGCTGTTTGTGCATGTTGGGAGTGGTTACTGGAGTTGAGTGGCTACGTTCTTCTTTAATAACGGTCTACGTGTAGCCTTGAGAAGTGAGGCATATTCTAACACGTACGGTAATACTAACAAGACAAGACAAGAATTTATTCACTCTCGGGCCGTTGGTCAACGGCGTAGGAGAAATATATACAAAAACAAATTGAAATATACACATGACAAGGTGGTTGACCATACAAAATAATGCAGTAGAATCCTCTCAATTACATAGGAAGAAGAAGAAAGAAAAAAGATAAAGTTT
>JAULBS010145975.1:0-12429 GCA_032355785.1 Symmetromphalus regularis | reverse complement strand
ATATTTTGACATATATTTTTTTTTAGCCAATTCTAAGATGGAGTGGTGGAAAATTGTCAGAAAATCTGTTGATTTGATATGGAATGACCCAACTGTTTGTTTAATGCTCTCCCATCACAAAATATAAACATTGGCTATTGGGGCTACCATCAACATCTAGACTAGTTCTAATTGTAAATATTAACTCCTGTTTGTAGAGTTTCTGATAAAAAGGACATCAGTATTCTGACTACAAGCATCATCATTCACCTACTATTTAATGTTACCCCAACATTATCAAACAATCTTAAAAACATCACAAACTAAAACAGTTCATTCAAAACATCACTTAAATGAGGTATGTATGTCTTTTAAGCACCCTTTTATCATTTGGTGTTCAAAAGATAAACAATAACACAGAAAATATGACAAATTTAGCATTATAAAACAATTTGAGAACAATTAAAAACAAGCAAATACACAACATTATGGTTCGATGCTAAAAATAAAGTACTGGGATAAATACAAACATACACTAAAACTATTTATTGGTTTCATCCAAACAATCCCATGTGACAATCAGAAACATAAAACCAAACCTGCTATAAATACTCTTCACAGAACAGTGTACTGCTTCAGAACCAAAAGAGTGTATTTCTGGTTTTGGCACTTACTGGTATCACTGAATGCCCCTAAGTGAGCTGCATCTTGTAAACAAAAGGTGTATGTAAGTTTCTGAAGCTATCCCACATTTATCTTGAAATCAAAAAATATTCCACATAAAACTTGTGTCTAGGTGAGAAACAGTTTTCTCCATTAACTGCTACCCCAACTTACATCCTTTTTGGTTCTGAAGTAGCGAGTTTACCTGTCTATGAAAGCCATCTTTAAATAAGTAATTCATGCATTAGCTAATGTAAAACAGACATATTCGAAACAATTTTACTACCATCATGCAAATATAAAGAGGGAAAAAAAAAAAAAGACTGCTGGACAGCAAGAGTATCACTGTTTTGACCTTTTTCTATCATTTAAACCAATGTCCTACATGTAAATATCTTTTTAATTTTAGTATCGTTTATTTGTGTAGCAACAACTACATACATTTTTACTTTTTTTATTGCTTTTACTGGACTGACCAGTCAGCTCATGAAGTTTACCGTGTGAGTTAAAAAAATAGATGTGAAGATGTACCAGAAAAAAAAAAATATATATAATAATAATAATAACAAAAATAGCTGTAGAGGGAAATTAAAAGGAGATTAGATAGTTGATTACCTTCCACAAAAATAAATCATTATTGCTTTATTATTTACTTTCAGAAATAAAGTTATCCTCATATTACATCAGTTACCTCCCTTTCTAATAGTTTCGTATATATGCATGGTAAAACTCGCAAGGACTTTGACTAGTTCCCATTTGGGTTAACATTAAATCCAGATTACCTAGTATTACTTGTGATCACTTTCAAACTGAAGGTTTGTTAATAACTTTATGAAATTTTGCATCCATGGAATAAAAATTATTGAATACCAAGTAATGAGAAGATAACTCTATTTCAAGTTGTTATTATTATTTTATATTCTTTTCATTATTATTTTTTTTAATTAAAAACAACCTCCATCCCTAAAATATTCATACATAATAGCATGTATAACACACCACTTTGTAAATAATAAGCAAAGACATCACTAACTTAACATAAATATTAAATGAATATGTACAACATTGTGAAATTTATATGCATGACCAGTGCACTCCAGTATGAACTGGGATTGATTAGTATTCTAATTTAGACAAATATTACCTACATATAGTTAAGGGCCATTCACACAATTACACAACACAAAACAGAACAATCACAAAACCTTAATTTAAAAATTTTGAATTTCAAAAAAGCATCCCATAAATCACCTCCTTCCTCCAATGGTTCGTAATTGTTGAATGGCCTCATATCAACCAATTTGAATTTTTTTTGTTCTTTTGTTTAACAACACCACTACAACACATTGATTTATTAATCATCAGCTACTGGATGTCAAACATTCAGTTATTTTGAGACATAATCAAGTGTGGATCAGCCTCCAACAGGTTTTGAACCAGTGTCATCAGCTTGAGAGCCCGACGTTCTACCGCTGGACCACTGAGGCTTTCAATTTGAATAAGACGAGTGCACATAGTACATGCGATACGTTTTTAGGTGGCCAAACTGACAAATATAAAACAAATATGACAATATAGTCATACAAACAAAATACTGGTTTATAGATATAACACAACATCCTAATCCCCATATTGGCTTATATATAACTAACGATATTTTCCATCTAAAATAAGGCCAACTTAAAACATAATTTTCATCCAAAAGCAAACAAAACCTAATGCATGTGAAACTAGTAAAAACATTTTTGTTTTGGGAAAACATGTTTTTATTTGTCATGTGCACTAATCTTAACATAAGAGAAGATTAAAAGATTATTTAGTATTGCTTAACTATAAAATCATTGTTTTAGACCAGTGGATCTCAAACTTTTTTGAGCTAACATGTGGCTCACAGGCCACATCCCTAGCAACACCACCCCCTACGCACACATACAAAAACATACCTCCTTTTTGTATTAGGTATACTGTAAATTCAAAACAACTAATCTAACACTGTTAAAAAAAATATTAATTGGTTCTGGTGCTACCCTGCAGACTCCTACCACCCCATTTTTCCTCACTATCCCCCCTTCCCCCCCCAACCCGGATCTACTGGGAATCAATGGTTTAGACAAATGATGATATATACACATTGTACATACATTGTATTTTAAAACTGTATAAACATATCTGAACACAAAATCAAAATACTAAAAAGGATTTGAATAAATTATTTACTGATTTACTGATAATTAATGTCTTTAAGTGCAAACAAAACAGTGAAACTAGCTTTAATTCGTGTGTCGTTTTTCACACTACAAAAGCTTGATTTCTTTTGAAGTTTCCCTTGGTTTCTGTCATGTACAATGCCATTATTTTATACCTTGTATGAGAACTTTTTGATTTATATTTTAAAGTATGTTTGTTTAAATATTACATGGTATACAGTAAAAGCTATTTAGTGCAGAGTTAAATGGGGACACACTACTTGCAAAGATTACATGTTGTTTAAATAACTCCTGCAGTTTGGAATAGCTATGCATTTTACAGGTATGCACATGGTATATTGGACACAACTATCATTAGCCTTAAATTGAAAGCAGATAAAATTTCTTAATTTAGACCTTATTAAGCTAATTTTAAACTGATTTTAACTGCATGCACAAAGAAAAAGAAGAGTAAAGTTTGTTTTATTTAACGATGCCTCTAGAGCACACTGATTTTTATCTTATCATCAGCTATCAATCATATGGTCATTCTGACATATTTATTTAAAGGAAACCCCCTGCTGTCATATAGGCTATTCTTTCCGATAAGGAGCAATGGGTTTTTTATAATCACTGTCTCACAGACAGGATAGCACATACCATGGCCTTTGATGAACCAGTTGTGGACTACTAGTTGGAACAAAAAATAGCCCAGACTGCAAAAGGGACCACTGAGAAGGATCGATCCGACGACTGACTGGTTCACAGGTGAACATGCAACCGTTTGAACTACCTCATGCTCCAAAAAGTAGAGGTGATCACTGTATAATGCATGACCCACTGACCTATTCTCAAATCAGGACAAATACCATTATAACAGCTTACTCAATCCCGCATGTTTCCACTGTTGAGCTCATCACATCAGCAAACAACATGTAGTTTCAAACAACATTAATGTCAAATTCACTCAACAAGCACCATCTATTTTGAGTTGTTCATAACTCATTAAAACACTAACATACATAAAACCACAGGATACAGTGTTTTTGCTTGGCTTGTTTTAATGGTCTAGCTTTCATATAGCAAACATGAACGTCAAAGTACTTTTCTTTCCAAAACAACTTCACATGTAACATTCCTGTGTATGTTGAAATGTTTACATTTAGTGAGTAATTGTACGTGTATTTAAATTTAATATCAGGGTGGCCAGGCCCGTGCAAAGCTGATAATAGGCCCAGGCCAGATGGGAAATGTAGGCCCTCATTTCAAACTGCTCATGAAGTAGTTTTTATAATTAGTGCTAAATATCAGGGGTAGTAAGCCCCCTCACAATCATAGACTCATGCCAACTGGCCCATCAAACCCCTCCTCTGCCCGGCCCTGAGGGTAGCTACTGTTGTTAGTAAAATACAAATGAACATACATTGTCAATAAGAACATGAATACAACAGGATAAATATGCGGCATGTGCAGATACATCCAAGAAGAAACATGCTACAACCATTCAAATAACTTTCACTTATGAAAACCAAACACTGTTGTATGCAAAAATACACTATCACATGGCTTTAAATTTATTACAAATTCTTTGATTTTGGCTTTGATTAAATCAAGTACCTTGGTAATTAAATAAAAAAATATTTAAATAAATATAATCTCAATGCAATATACAAACCTTCTACAAAATTAGTTTAATACAATTTTTATGTACACTGAATTGTTAATCACTGGCTATTGGATGTCAAACATTTGGTAATTTTGACACAGTCATCTGTGAGCCAGCCTTCACAGGTTTTGAATCACAGTCTTCAGCTTGAGAGTCCGATGTCCTACCGCTGGACCACCGAGACACACTGCTGAGAATAGTAATAACTTTATTCATATTCAGGACAGTAATAAGATGATAATGTGGCTAGACTAATATGACGGCAAGCTTGCATCAACCAAGGGTATGACACTGACTCTTACTTTTAACAGCTGAGTCTTATCTATAATTAGACAGTGGGTTGGCTAGACTGGATTAAAGTGGAAAGGGAAGGAATGCTTGTTTTTGAAAGGTGGTTTTTTTTTTTTTTTTTTTCTCATTGGATGCAGTGGCGTAGCTTCCATTGAGGCAATGAGGCAACTGCCTCACTAGATTTTTTTGGCAGAAATTTTTTTAATGTGATTAATATTATAAAACTTGATTAAAATACTGTGAGAAAGGTTTTTGGGTCTTTTCACATTTCCACAGAGAGGACAATATAAAAAACATATTGCCAATTGTGGATTAATGGATCAAGGTGGGAATGAAAACATGTTCTGATTTAGACAGTGTCTAATTATAATTAGACAGACTGTTTTGTTAAAAATAAGTTGCTTTTATCCAACTGTTCTGGGTAAAACTGGAAAGGAATGTTTAACACCCCTCAATAATGTTTAATGAGCAGCTATCAGACGTCAAACTCAAGAAACCTGCTGCCACTACGTATGTTACTCTTTCTCATTAGCAGAAAGGCATTTTTATGTGTACTTTCTCACAGAGAGACACCTTTTACCACAACATAGTGGTCCTCTGGTTGGAATGGGAAATAGCATTAAATGGGGATTGTTCCTACAAGCCACCATACTTTAGTCAGACATTCTTCACTAAGCTACATCCCTGCATGCACTGTGGTGGAAAATAAACCATTTTATCAAATCATAACATACTGAGGATAGAGTTTTTAATTAGTGTTTAAAATTCTATGTTCCTTACTTTCCACATTTTCATTAGCTAAATATTATAATTTTAAGACTTTCTGATGTCTCCCATGATCATAAAACATGTTTAAAACCTGAGCTCAAAACTTTTAACTAAAGTATAGATTTATAAGGCACTCAAGTCTAGTCTTGAGTCGAGACTTTAAAAGTTTTATAAACATGGGCCCAAAGATGAAACAAAAATGAAAACATTCTCAGATAATATCCTTTACAAATGTCAAATGACACTACAGTTTACAACCCAGTGATTGAAGAACTTTCAGGCAAGTCTTGTACTTTCTATTATTAGGTACATGTACTTAGCATTTTATTTTTAACTCCAAAATTGTGCAATGCTGAGATGCAGAAAAGTAAATTATTTATTATGTCAGTGTGACATAAACAAGAGACGATAACACAAATGTGTTATTAGTATGTCATTTTCATTGTTTTATCAAGCTAGCTAGCAATAAAGTAGCATACATTTACAAGACTCAAGTCATAAAACATATACAACACTTGCTGTTGATATCACAATGGCAGGATATACACCAACTAATTTAGTATCAGATCAAAGTGAATCCTCGCAGTCATCGTCCGAGCCAAGGGCAGGCAACTCTGACATTGTCGACCGAAAATAATCTTCATCTTCTGCTGTGAAAGGCGAGTAGTGACTCAATATGCTGTCCTCGTGTCCGGGCTCATTGAAATCCTGTGGAATATACAGCATGTCAGGTGAGACGTCATTTACAAGACAGTTATCACTTTCTGGTTTTAACACTTTGCGGAACGCCATGCAGTGTAAGTGTTCCTGCTTGACGTACCGCCATCTTACAAAACCCATGGATTCAATTGCAATCCGCCAGCTCTTGATCATACCAGCGTTCTTATGCTGTGTCTTGGAGTCTGGTGTGATTATAAGGAGAAGACCATTGAGCATGAGGAGGCTGTGTGCTTTCTGGCAACATAGCCAGCGCTGGTATGCAGACGGGAAGTACTCCAGAAGTAAGCTGAACACTACTACATGGAAGATATTACGTGGAAGTTTCTCGATGGGGTCTTTTAAATTGTTGACATATGTGCTGAGTGTGTCTGAAGCAACCTGGAGTGGTTTTACAGTCTCCAGGTGCAAGAAATCACAACGGTAGACACTCTGAAAGAAACATCAAAATACGAAACATTAAAAATTTATCGTGGTCAAATTTCATAATGAAACCACAGCATTTTCCATTATGTCCCATAAAGAACTTTATAGTATGTCATTCTGATCCTTAAGCAACCAAGGCAATAGTAGCCATGTCTCCCATACGATATATTTTAACAACAGAGTTAAAGTCACTTTAAAGATGTAGAAGTTGATAGTACAAGGTGTATAACAATTTTTAAATGAAAACGAATTTAAAAAAGGACACTTTATTTCGGAATATATATATTATTATCTATTTCTATCAGAAAAGTTGATGCTGTCAACACACTGAAAATACACCTTATATGTGTACCTTGCCTTCTGACTTAATAATGACACTACTAGAGCACACTGATTTATTAATGATTGGGTAATGCATGTAAAACATTTTGTAATTTTGATACATAGTCAGTGTCAGCCAGCCTCCAACTGGTTTTGAACAACTGTCTTCAGCTTGAGAGTCTGATGTCCTACCATTGGATCAACAATTTACTGGAATATGACAAACATTTGAATAAAATTGTGGTGTCCAGCTGCATGTAATTTGAATGGGTAGTTCAAGAAAGTTAAATAAGCAATAACTTCTATATATTATGTCATCTCGATTTGAAAATAGCAAGAAAGCAATAAACTGATTACTTGAAAATCATTCCAGGTGACAAACTTTCAAATGAAGATTTTCACATTTTGAAGGAAAAAATAAAATGATTAAAGGCCAGTTGAGCAACACTTGCACCTTCCATTTTTAGTTGTCAAGTGAGCAATCACTCTCCTGATGACTGTGGTTCAAAACCTGTTGGTGGCTGGTTCAAACCTAACTTCTTGTCAAAATAACCAAATGTTTGACATCCAATAGCCAATGATTAATAAACCAATGTTCTCTACTAGTGTCATTAAAATAAACCAAAACAAAACCCCAAAAAACAAGGCCCACTACAATACTCTGTTCACCTCACCTGTTTTGCAGGGCTGATATCTATGCCCACAGCAAGGAACTCTGGGAATTGTAGGAATGGATTGTAGCAACTGCCCACATCCAGCAGACGGATTTTTCCTTCAAATGGTAAAGTTCTGAAAGCATAATTATATAACAGTTATATAAAATAATTTGTATATAAATGGTTCTGTGCAGCATAATATTATGGAAATAAAAGAAATACAATTAAATGACGTCAACGTATCCCAATTAGTTAAAACAAATCTGACTGTGATGGACCCCTCCTACAATAGATGTTTTATTAATGCACTTGGTACGGTAAACTGGAGATGTTTAAAGGTTTATTTCAGATACACTGTTACTTGAAGTCTCATGTGACTTGCTATAAACCAACAGAAAACTAGCCCAGTATTTTTTTCATTTGCATCATTTTGCACCACAGAACAGGCTAAACCAGCTGATACTTGTGGATAAAGTTGGAAACAATATTTTTTTAAGGAATGGACATTTTTATTTACATGTACCTTTTTAACGAAAAAGACATTCAACCACAAAAGTGTTCATGAATTTACAAAAATAACCTACAAAATAACATTTACACTTCGTCTGTTATCTAAGTTATATCGAACAAGATTTAAATGGCTGAATTTCCGGTAGACAGCCAATAAGATATACATTAGCTTGATACTAGGACACCTAATTAAGAGTCGGCATGTTGACCTATCACCATGACATACGCCGTGGTTAATGGTTCATGTTCTGTAATAATATAGTTTAAAAAAAAAAATTATTACATTAAACTGCCATTTCAAAAAATTATCATTCATGTGGCAGTTACTAACAAAAAACTGGTTATCTGAAATGGACTTTATATTGCAGCCTAAAATAATTCACATATAAACAGATTGGTTACCTATGTGGTTATGTAACCAGAATGTTGGTTGAACAAGATTTAGCATTTTCATATCCTTATTGAAAGTGTTCTTGTATTTAAACCATATTTTATTACCATTTAATAAACTGTTGTTGATCACCATTAAAATATCATATATAAAATACATTTGAACTTTTGTCTATTTACCCTTTCTTCCATCAACAGCAAATATATGGTCCTGATTTATCATGAACATTTATAGAATTCTTTTTCCTTTCTTTAAGTATTTTTTATCTTTTTTTTAATACATAGATACATATTTGCAAAATATACAATATTTAAAACATTGAACAAGTATGTTTACATAAAATGAAGGAAGACATACAAAATATTAAAATATACATTGAATGATTATGTTTACGTAAAACAAAGAAAGGAATCAAATAAACACCAAAATGTAAGGTGAGTAATTATAGTTTACATAAGAGGTCTCCAGTAAAGACACACACAGAATGTGTCCAATGAAATTATGTAAACAGGTTGGTAAATAAGTGTCTGGTGTCTGTTTATTTTTAGATGTGTTTATGAAGTGAGAGAATATTGAATACCATTAACTAAAATGTAATCAGTGGGCCAGAGCTTAACACAAGATATCAGTCAATAGTCTGAGTACCAAATAACTGGTTAAAAACAGATCAGTTAAACTTATCTTGTCAAAATGAATCCATTAAAATATTTTACTTTAAAGGTATATTATAGGGTGTCCAAAAAATTTAACATAATTTTAAAAACCAAACAAATATAAACACACACTTTTAGGCCCCTCGTATTTTGAGAAGTTGCAGGGTACAACATGGTAACAGGCGATTTTGGCATGCACAAAACAACATATTTTTTACCAAAAACGAAAATTAGGCAGCGGTAAAAGCTGTTACAAACAGTGATTTACCAGCAGTGACTGCATACTTTTTAGGGCACTGCACTTCATAAAAATTGATATAATTCTTCAATCACGAGATCTCATAATTTATTTTACTTTTTATGAGGATTATTAATTTTTTAAATGGCAAAACAATATCATTTCAGTAATGAAGACAAGTTTTAAAAGATAATTATATAATATAAATCATCCCATATCTTTTTATATCAAAGATGACTACTTTTAAAAGGTTTGCAAAATGAATAGAATGATCTTCAGTCCAAAATGTCTAAAGTGGCAGTCCTCATAAAAAGATAAAACTATTTTTTTTAATGGGGTTGGTTTTGTTTAAAGATACCACAAGAGCACATTGATTTATTAATCATCGGCTATTGGATGTCAAACATTTGGTTATTTTGACATGCAGTCAAATGCGAGCCAGACACCAATGGGTTTTGAACCACTGTCATCAGCTTGAAAGTCTGATGTTCTACCGCTGGACCACTGAGGCTCACTCATAAAACAAGAAGAAATGAGAACTTTTGATTAGAGAAGTACAATGTATATTAACTATTTTAAGGCTTTGTTTTATTTGTGAGGTTTAATATTAAAAGATGTTAAACATTAGACACCCTATAATTTACCTGTAAATAGAGCTCTATTTTAAAGACCTTTTAATTTTTAGATTTATATAAATTTCAGGAAATAAATACAAATGCCATTCAATTTTGGGGACAGAATTAGGCCCTATTCAAATTTTATACTCTTAAACAAAACACCAAATTTTCTGTAACGTTCCAAATTAATTATTTTTTTAATTATGTTAATTATGGTGTGCCTTTACCAATTTTAGAGGAAGATTAAAATACTAAAATAGTTCAAACTATGCAATTAACACTATTCCAAATGTCTAAATGGGTTCTAAGTCTATGAGTCACAGACAGTGGGCAGCATCGAGAGCTAAACAGTGAACAAGAAGCATGGTATATTGATTATTTACAATTTTCTTTCAGGTCAAATCTGTTGATTTACTATTAGTAGTTCACACAAATCACACCCAATGAGTAAATCATTAACCCATTGTAAACAACAATCCACAGATAGCACCAGCAATATTGTAAACAAATGTGTTTACCCACACATGCACAACAGATAGATTGACAATATTACCTGGCAAGCTGTTTTGATTTGTGAATGGAGTAATTTTCTTGTGGAAAAGAAAAAATTACATTGCAGTTGTTAGTGACATTAATGGAATGTAAATGGACCCTTTGAAGGATTGCCAGATCATATAATGGACTGCACTATTTTTACATTAAGGGTATTTTAATAAACTATGATGAGGCAGTGTTTGAGGATTTTTTTTAAAAGCCACTTGTCAGAGGGCTAGTAGGTTTGTGATTTCCACTAGCCCACCAAGCTGAACCACTAGTCCAAAGACGTGACCAAATTTATCTTGAACATTTTCATATTCAAAATTTTTCTTTCTATTATTACCAAATTAGCCAAACAAACATCATTTTACGAACATTTTTATAAAAATTGACAGATGGCATATTTATAACTTCAGTAACCAGTGGCAGATCTTGGCAAGGTCCCCCTAAATTTAGAGATTTAAAAAAAATTATTATTTAAAATTTTTTTAATGATTCTTTAGCCCTCACCCACAAATGGATTTTCTGGATCTGTCACTGGTAACAGTAATCTTTGCATGACGTCAATCACTCCATTATAAAGAATCTCCAATGTCAGGACAAATAAAAAGAATATACTGCCAATATGCAACTCATTAATAATTGATATCAGTGGCTGATCCAGAAAATCCATTAAGGAGAGGGGAGGAGGCAATAATATGATGCCGATTCTTCGGATTCATTAAAGTTAAAAAAAAACCCAAAAAAAATTAAAATGTAAAGTGGCTTTTAAAACAGCTTGCCCCACCCTAAATCTGCCACTGTGTATAAAAACGAGTTTCTCACAGAGCTGCCAGCAGGAAAGAAAATTAGCTTTGTTAATACCGAAATCCCTTCCCAATTTACAAGGTGAGAAAACAAAGGACAAATAAACAAAACATTTCAAAGCATATGTGATTTAATAGTGATGTTTGAATTACTTAATACACTGAGTAGCGAGTCCCAAGTAAATTGTTAGTAAAGTATTATTGCAATCCTCGTGACATGTCCAATCAATCGAAAGACATATCCCCCATATACGCAAATATTTGCATAGCTAAAAACATTCGTGTTCGAGCTTTCATTTTACATTTTCACGACCACGTCCCCCAATAATAAAAGAATTAAAAAAAAAACATTTACCAAACTTCTTTCAATTAAGAGTTTTATTTATTTCCTTAGACATTCTCAGCATACTACCCAGGTGTTATATGTATTTCCGATAAGACATGTTATCGATTGAACATGCACATGATACAAAGACAAACAGTATTTATTAACAGTACCCACAAGTTTCATTTTAACTCAGAATATTTTTTGAATAATCATATATAACCTTTGTAAAAACAACAAAAAGCGTTAGTATAAAATGTCGATAATTTCTTAAACGTATTACGTATTGTACAGTTTCCACAGCCAAACTGGAAATAAGTTTGTGCCTAATTGAGTATCAGCATGTTTTATTTTATTCAGGTTTTTTGTTGTTGCTTGTTTCATATAACTAAAAAAATAATATATAAAAAAAAGCACTAACCCGTTGGGTTAACATCTGTCACTAGCCCAACTTGAAAAACCTTGAAAAAGCACAAGCCATGGGCTATTTTCCCATATACAGGTATGTTTTTCCCTTATTTTTTATATTGTAACGTAATTTTAATAACTACCACAGACACCACAATTATTTTGAAAAAAAGTAACCTTTTTGAAAAGGTCATTTTAACCCTTTAAGACTTGACTTTCCACTGCCTTAAAGTGCCCCAGGAATTGATATATCTCAGCAGTTAAACAAAGG
>JAULBS010145964.1:0-12429 GCA_032355785.1 Symmetromphalus regularis | reverse complement strand
TACATATAGATATATATATATATATAAGTTGAACTAAATAATTTGATTCATGTTTTTCCATTATTTTTTTTATTCTACCAGGTTTATCAAGGGGGTAGATATAAAAGAAATTCAATATTTTTGTAAAAACATACACGTGTTCTAAACATGAAATTAGGCTGATAGGCATTCATTTTTATAATTTATTTTTTTAACTGAGATACAGAACTAAATTTTTAGGGGAATTCTTGTTTTAATCTTCTAAACTATCTAATAATTCTATGTAAAGAATCTAATAATGTCATGTTCCTAGCAAGAATTTGCCTAGTGAAACAATTTATAAATTATTATAATAATTTAACTTGTTAATTATATCATATGCACTAAAAAGGTTATAAGGCCTAAAATCCGAGACTAATTATATGTTTTGTGGAAGATAGTGTCTATACAACATTTCTGTTTTGAAAATCTTGCACGGTGTGTTTTGCTATACACTTTAACAAAACAGTTGCAAAAGATTTGCTTTTTTTTCTGGCAATCCTGAGACAACAAAATTTCCAAAAACGTGTTTTTGTTTCTTTTGTGTGCAAGGCAATAAGTACATTGTTTTCTTTATTCCAGGCCATCGTGTACTAGTTTGAGCAGGGGGCGTTTGTCGTCACCAGGATGTATTGAACATGTGGAGGAAATTATTGACAGAGACATAAAACCTGAAAATAAATCCAATAATGTGTCAACAGAAGATTTGCCCAACGTTAACAATTCCAACAGAAACAATTCCTTCCTTCAGATACCAGACGATACAGCCATTATTGAGACAGCAAGAGATGGCAACAAATTGCAGTGTGGACATTCTGTTAGCACAGTCGTTGCAATTCACCGTCAGTCAGTCGCCCACCCCAAACCATTACCCACAATCATCCAAGAGTCAGATGATGACCACTCTGATGAGGAGTCACTTACCCAGTTAAACCCAGCAGGTTCCACTGGCAATCTGGCTTCCGGCTCCTCCGTCACTAGCCTTGAGATGGCAAATGCAAGATCTTCTTCCTGGTTGCCAGCGAAATTTTCTTTCCATCATAGAAAAAGGAGGTCATCATCTTCGAGTAGCAAAGAAGCAAGTGCTGAAGATGGGTTAAACAGTAACACAGAAGCAAGTGCAGTAGTAGGTGGGATAAACAGCTCAGTAAATATTGAACTTCTTAAAATGAAAGATGTAACTGTTGATGCAAATGGAGTAGATAATCCATCATTTATAACGGAAGAATGTTCACATCTATAGATTTGGTAAAAATAGCTCTATAAAGCTTTATAATGTTCAATTTCCTTGTGTGAAAGGGTGACCGTAGATGCAAATGGAATGGATATTACTTAATTTTTGAAGGAAAAACTTTTACATCTGCAAACTTGGTAAAAATAGCTCTATAAACCTTGATAATGTTGAATTTGTTAGTGAGAAGGAGGTGACCATAGATGCATATGAAATGAATATACCATAATTTTTGTAGGAAAAACTTCACTCACATCTTTAAACTTGGTAGAAATTGCTCTATAAAGCGTGATAATGTGGAAATTGTTAGTGTGAAGGGGGTGACCGTAGATGCAAATGAGTGGATATAACATACTTTTTAAAGGAAACACTTCACATCTGCATTGGTTCATGGTTAAGAAATAAATGGTTGTTTTTTTATCTTATTGATCATGATGCAGTTTTAAAACTACAGATGGATTATCTTTTATTTTTTCAAATACCATGGTACTATTTTAGTTTCAAAGCTTAGAAAACTTTAGACTGGATTTGACAATTAAATAAAGTGGAGACCTTAATGTCATGCACAGAAGTTAGTATTCCACAAATAAGGGGTGGGATGGAGGGGAGGGTTACCAGACATTTTAAGGACCTCTTAATAATTTGTTAAAAATTGATATTTTAACATACTTCTTGCAACACCCATTCTAAATGTCTTATGAAACATTAATTTATATTTGTTTCTTTATGACTTTGAGAATTGTTATGTATGTCAATGAGAAATTCAGTACAGTTGTGGCATTTAAACTACGATAGATAAAATAATGTACATCAATGGAAAAATTGGTGATATTGGGACCAATAGCATACCCCAGTCCCTTTATCAAAATCTTCCATTTTGCATCAGATTGTCAGTATGTGTCACAGGTTTTCTGATTTTAAGTCTTTAATAATAATTATTATTTTTATTTTATGGAAAATGGATCCATATTTTTGTATGTTAATGAATAACTGCATAACTTGTATTATTTATGTGCAGGAGAATGTGAGAGTCTAATAAAAGTATAGTGTTTAAAATTATAATATTTCTACAAAGCAAGTGTGAGAGGAAAATTAAAATTTGCTATGAAATGCGTGTTAGTATGATTTAAACAAAGATATATTTTATTCATTATTGAATACATATACACATAAAATGAAGCAGGTTGGTCAAAAATAGTTCAAAGTAAAATTTAGCAGAAAGGTTTATTTTAGTGTACTTTACAATAAAATAGCACTGCCTTCTAAAAAAAACTTTTTTTTAATTCAAGATGGCTGTCCTTTTTTCAAAACAACATTACTTCTAAATCATCTTAGAATAGATGCCATTTTACAGATATAGTGGCCATTTTGAAAAACAGTGTGTGAAAGGTTAATGTTAAGATATTTAATAACAAAGTATATCTTAAACTGCTATTTATAAAATGTATTGTTAGTACCATCATTTGAACTATTTTCTGTCTTTTAGAATATAAAAGAGACACTATTTTGAAATAAAACATGGTCATATTGAATTTTTTTTTGATGACCAAAACAAAACATTTCAAAGCATAACAAAGCAAATCATATTACCAAATTTACTATTTGTATTATCATTTTAACTATATTATATATTGGTAGTGATTATGTAATAAAAAAAGGTGGCCATCTTGAATATTTTTTGGAGATCAACATGTTATTTTAAATAACATGAAATACAAATCTATTTTTCCTAATCATTCAAACTATTTTAAAAAACTTTTTTCCAGTAATAAAGCCATTTTGAAGCAGTAATCATTTGGAAAACAAAATTAATGGTCCAGGTTATCTTATGTCAGAGGACATATTACAAAATTTGTATTATATAATAAAAAATTATGTTAGTTTGAAAACATATATGGTGGCCATCTTGGTTTTTTTTCTTGATCTGTAATCTGTACCCATCCTATTTATAAAGTTGCATCTGCTTCATCAAATGAACTATTTTTTTTATTTTTTTTACCTAATCTGCTCCACTTGTTTTAAACTATATCAATGATATGCCTTTCTGTTATACTATTTACACATATATTCTTGGATCAGTTTCTTGCCCGTGTTTTTGTTGTTGTTATTTGTAGACCAAACATATATATATATATATATTAGATCATTAAAACAGAATTTACATATTATTATTTATTAGACATGTTTACCCATAGGACAGTGATAGGTAACAACAATTATATTATAACAAAATTTATGTATTTTTATTTTGTTGTCAATTATTGCTAGACAATGTTGCATTATCATTTAAGCAGAAGACCAGGTTTTTGCATTACAGTCTGAATTGTTACAAGTGCTTTCTCTCTTTACCCAATCATAAGACAGTTTTTGCATTAAGGTGTGAATTGTTACAAGTGCTTCCTCTCTTTACCCAATCATAAGACACAGTTTTTGCATTACAGTCTGAATTGTTACAAGTGCTTCCTCTCTTTACCCAAGCATAAGACAGTTTTTACATTATGGTGTGAATTGTTACTAAGTGCTTTCTCTCTTTACCCACTCATAAGACACAGTTTTTGCATTAGTCTGAATTGTTACAAGTGCTTCCTCTCTTTACCCAATCATAAGACAGTTTTTGCATTATGGTGTGAATTGTTACAAGTGCTTCCTCTCTTTACCCAATCATAAGACCCAGTTTTTGCATTATGGTGTGAATTGTTACAAAGTGCCTTCTCTCTTTATCCACTCATAAGTAGTTTCTTTTCATTGTTAATCAATGTATTTTTATACTGGTACATTGCTATTGTCTTTTATGGGATTCCAGTCAACAGCAAGATAAAAATGTAATAAACATGGCTGTTATAAAGAGAGTTGATTGTAGTATTAAAATCTCAGTAAAAAAATTCATGTCTTGTCACCCATTTCTGATAAAAGATTTCAAAATAACATATTTTCTTTTTTAAAAATGTATGTAGACAAATTGATAAAAAAAAAAAATTAGTATTACTTACCATAACATTTAGGGTTTTTAAATGTTTTTCACTTTTTGTAACATTCAGAATGAAGTCATCATGAAGGATGAAATAAACTACTTAACTTTTTTCTGTTGTCTTTGGGTTTTTTAATGTATTTTATTACTTTATATGTCAATGATACACTGAACAGCAAAAGAAATGCTAATATTTGTTCAGATAGTGTAATAAATTAAGACAAAAAATTCATAAAACTCATGCTGTGCAAGCTTTACACTTCTCTGCAATTTTTCCAGTGAGAAAAACGGTCAATGTCTAAATATGGTTGACTTTTATTCAATCAGACATTGCAAATTAAATTATTTTGCTAGGTAGATGATGATTATAAACATTACTGGGTAATTCTGAATGTTTTTTAAAAATGTTTTACTCACAAAGACATTGAAAACAGTTTAAATATCAACAGCTTCAGTAAGATGTTCAGGTTAAAATAGGTGTATGCAATCAACCCAAAACATAGTTTTTAACTCAATGGCCTAATCAACACCAAGTGTAACTTTTGCAGTTATGAATGTACATTGAGTGTGAATTGTTTATTAATAAAGTGAAAAATATAACTTCTTTTTCTTCTTCTCACAAAAGCAATGTTTTAATGGGCACAAGAGTTGTATATACCACCGCATACAATTAACAGATTACCATTTTAATAAAAGTAAAACAAAATAGATTGGGATTTTTGTTTATAAGACATTTATTTATCAATATATTTTCATTATTAAATAAACTTAAACAAATAAAACCAGATTTTTGAGCATTGAAACCCAAGAATGAAGAATAAACCAAAATATGTCTGTAACATATATGAAGAAATAAAAGACACAATACATTTAAAAACTGCTAAATACATGTACCTCCGTATATTCAACAATTTTGTTTATTAAACTAATGCATACCAGCATCTTATGTTTTTCATGCACACCCTTGATT
The DNA here is from genome assembly GCA_032355785.1 of Symmetromphalus regularis. Taxonomy (NCBI): domain Eukaryota; kingdom Metazoa; phylum Mollusca; class Gastropoda; order Neomphalida; family Neomphalidae; genus Symmetromphalus; species Symmetromphalus regularis. Next base: position 7,242 of record JAULBS010145964.1, on the reverse strand, counting down.
AAGAATTGTCTCTTATTTCTTCTAGATTCATTGGGGTATGAACAAAAAAAAACATCAACCAACTGTGTAAATTGGTGATTTTTAAAGACTGGGTCGCCCAGCATTCCCCAGTCTAAATATAGTTTGTAAACACAGCTGATAAAAAAAAATTCAATGATGACATCATTTTACGTTCATCGAGAAATGAACAAACCGTGTTGTTAATGGTTTGACCAGTGAGATGCCTTTAAACTGTAATGATTATAATAGAAATTTAATTATATGGAAAATGTTGAAAAAAAAGGTTTATATATTTTTGTTTAATAATATAAGTTTGGCAATTGGAATCTTCATTTAAAAAGACAAAATCAAAATTAACCCTTTCATAAAAAATTTCATATCATATGTGACAAACTGAATTTGAATGAACTCTATCCACACAAATAATTTTTTAAAAGTCTGCTTCTGATTAACCTTGAATATGAAATTAGCTCCGATTGAAAAAATGTACTAGCGATAGTTATATACACATAATTCTAGGAATGGTACACACACAAAAACCCTTCAGAATTCAACATTATGTACAGTAAACATAAAATTATCTCACATTATACTTGCTTAATCAGTCAAAATTGCTATTAGAAAGTGCAAAAACATTGCAAAATACATTCTTAAAAAATATTTGTTTTGTCCATTATGTACTTTTTTTTCTAAACTTATAACAAATGCTGGTGTGTTTTTTTACCTTTAAAATGAAAGTTTAAAAATATATGTGTCATTTGTTGTGTCAGGCATTATTTAACAAGTATGATATTCAAGTACAAAATTATGTTCTGTAAATTACATCATAATACATGTACATAATAACAAATATAACAAGTGAATGTGCAGTTAACAATATGTAGGTTAAATATAAAAATCATGAAGTTACAAATTAATCATAATAATATTACATGTATATTGCATTTCAATTGACAAAAATGAGGGATATCAATTATTAAAGCAAAATACTGTATACATTTTTCAATAAACAAGTGCAAAGTGTATTTTGAAAAAGCTGCCAGTCTGCTTAAAAATGTTCCATTTTGTGAATGAGTAAATGAAAAAACTGTGGTTCACGTATGTGCATTAATAAACAGATCTAAATTTTTAATCTGAAGTTGCTTTGCATTAATATCAGTCACAGCTTGTTGGTATATTTGTAAACTCTATTGCCATTAAATCAGTATGAATACTGTTCTTTTTAATATATATTAAAGCATAAATACAGGCCCGTGCAAAGCTGGTAATAGGCCCAGTCCAGATGGGAAATGTAGGCCCACATTTCAGACTGCTCACCAAGTATTTTTGTAATCTATGCTAAATACCATGTTGAGTAGGCCCACTCAAAATCTTAGGCCCATGCCAACTGGCACATCTGACCCCCACTTCTGTCCTGGCCTGCATTAATTAATAATTCATAAATAAGACTAGCTTCAAGGATTGAATGACTACAAGCCCAATGGTTTTGGTTAGCTTTTCACTGGTTATTACAAATTACCTTGACTAGATTTGTACAGTTGATACAGCTCGTATCAAAAATCTGTGAGAGAAATATTCCCGGAATCATGCACACAATTTCAAATAATTGGTCACAATTCAAAATTTATGTACGTATGGAAACGAAATACAACAATCAAAATACGAACCATACTCTTCAACAAGCTAAAGTAGGGTGTAAATGTGGAAGCCATTTGTGAACCAGCAAAACATAACATTTTATCAACAAGACCAAATAGAAAAATACCCTTAGTTCGGGTCACAAATTTCATGAATTGGATCAAATATTTTGATGTTCTTACAAAGTTCAGATTAAATTTGAGTTCATTCTCCCGAGTTTTATAATCCTTGGTCAGCACCAGAGATGGCACAGAGGCTTTTGTGTGCCACGTACTAAAGTTCTTTCAACATCAGCTATACTACTCAACATCTGGTAAACATCACGTCATGAAGCCAAGACAACTATCACGTTAATAAATTGTAAAATGTGAGATGCAACATATTTATAGTTATACACCTCACTGCAACATAAGCAGTAGAAAACTACTTTTGTTTATTTCGATTATGTCATACATATTTGAAGAGCATTGCAGTAGCCATGGGATAAAGAAGACACTATAGCAAAGGTAAAGGTTCTTTACGATCTGACGAAATAGGTAAATGGACCAAAATGGATCAAAGAAACACCAAAATAAAGACTACAATTTTATCCCATAAACAATTTACAGAATATTTTCCAGAAGTTGTAATATCCCCTTCTTCGACATATAATTTTTCTCTTATAAACAATATTAAGACTCGAAGAAGGAGATATTACAACTTCTGAAAAATATTCTGCAAATTGTTTACAGGATAAAATTTTGGTGTTTCTTTGATCCATTTCGGTCCTTTTTTTATCTGTTTTGATCCTTTTTGGTTTATTTTGGTCCTTTTAGGTCCTTCGTCGGACCTGGTTCTTTATGAGGATCATAGCAAAACGCTTAGTGCTGTTGTGAAATATGGACATTAAGATTTGGTATTTACCAAATAGGTTCTTTACCATTTGTAATTTACTATTCGGTCAAACTGCTTGACGACTATGTGGTCCTTACCAAATGCTGAGTAGTATATTTTGAAAAACATTACATCTTCACCATATTTTCATTTTTTTTAATTTTTCATCTATTTTCGTTTGCTGATTGTAATCCAGATCTCATCTAGAGGATGAGTGACCAGTCCAAAGACGGGCTTCACCACCTGTCCTTCCACGAGGTCAATCTTAAATCGCAGCAGGATTGTGGCGAGTAAAATGGACGCCTCAATATATGCAAATTGGTAGCCTGGACAGATTCTCTTTCCAGCAAAGCCAAATGGAGAGAAAGCTAAATTTGGACGGGATTTGGTATTCTCTGGATTAAACCGGTCAGGATCAAACCTAAAAAAGGATAATGAATCAAGAATTAAAAATTATGATATATAACCTCAAAAAAAAAACATTTACTGTTTTAGTAAACAAAAAATTATTTAATCAAATGGTATAAAAATACACTTCAACACTTTTACACAAAGTTAAATGATTATGAAAAGACAACAACAAAAAATAATAATTCCTGGGACAGTTTTTATAAAACTAATGTAAATCTTTTCTACGTGTGGTAGTATGGTTATTTAATGACCCCAGTGTAAAAAATAAATATTGTCTATTCAAGATCATAAAAAAAATGGGGGTGGGGAGGGAGAGGTTAACCCATGTTAACCTTACATTTCAAAATAACCCAATATAAAGAAACCCAGCAAAATGAAATTGGCCTTAAAAGTTTAACAAAGAGCAAGATAAAAATAAAATCTTGATAAGGTTATTTTTTATTCAAAATTAACACAGAAGGGTGAGTAGTTATTTTCAACAATTGAATATTTCTTACTTGTTAGGAAGAGGCCATATTGTTTCATCCTGCAAAACTACACCCAGAGCATGAATCACTGGCGTCTGAAAACAAAGAAACAATTCAATTAAAAAACAACATTCACATGAATATCTAGTACAACATGTTTTTAGTGTGTTTTAAATGCGAATGCAATCCAATTTATAAAAACTGTGATACCCAATTACAAATTAAATTTAGGTAATTCAGTCTTAGACCCAATAAAATATACGGAGAAAAAATTTTGTGATAAAATTGTTCTGCTTACATTTTTTGGTATCTTATGACCACCTAGCATGGAATCGAAGTCCTGGAATCTGGCTGCCCATGGAGCAATAACTCCACAACGCAGTGTTTCATCAATCACTTGTCTCAAGTATCTAAAACAAAAATAATGCTAATATTATTACAATGAGTTCAATGCATGTTTAAGCTAACCATGGATTAATGGACTATTTCTCTTTTAAATATGTTTGAAGAATGAGAACGTAAGCATACAAGAGGGGGGTACGGAGGGGGGGGGGGCAATTGTCCCCTCAAAAGTTGTAGTAAGTTTCCTATTTCGGTAAAAATTAAGGTGGCATTTTCTCTTAAAATCCTTAAATTCTGTCAAAAATCGGCCTGGCTTCCCACAAAAATGGGAACCCGTATGCCTATGAATGTAAATACCTAATTTCATTTTGTAAGCATATTCAAGGTTTTAGAAATTATATTGTAACAAATCAATTTAGTTGGTATTTGCAAGGATATAAAATTTCCTTTTGAAATTATCTTTCTTCTTTTTTAATGAGAGCACAAGAGTATATTTATTTATTAATCATCTGCTATTGTATGTCAAATATTTTGTAATTTTGACACCTAGTCAGCATAAGCCAGCACAAGATTGTTTTGAAATTTTAACCATGTTTGAACCACCCAGCCCTGCAGCTGACGGGCTAACTATTAACTGTGAGTTATATATTGTATGAAATCTTTCACTTTCTGTTGTTTATTTAATAAGAAAATGGAATATTTTATAGTCATAAAAAACAAATTAATTGTGTATCATATTAGAGAGACAGACATTAGCAGAAAATATGAGGTGTGACAAAAAATAAACAGGACTTTGACTGACCGCATTATTCAGCAGCCACGTGCATGGAAAGGAAGAATAAAGAAGTATATTGACTGCAGGGGGGACTATTTCAAAAGTACTTTTCTGTCAGCTTGAGAAATAAAAAGTACATTGATAAAGTCCTGTTTCCTTTTTGTCACGCCTCGTATGCTAAAAGCTAAAGTGAGTAACTTTGGGGCAAGTGTTGATAAATGAGAACAAGATTTACGTTAGTTTCTTGATGTTGTGTGGGTTAATTACATCATCACCAAGCACAGTCTTCAGCTCCTTGTACAATTTGTCTTGGACATCATGATGACTTGCCAAGAAATACATTCCCCACGTTAAAACTGAAAACAATTACATAATGAAATATAATACTCATACTATTTTTTGTTGAAGTAAAACAGCAAAACTGAAAATGATTTATTTATTATTTATTTAACGACGCCCCCCCCCCCACCCCCTCCGATCAAAAGTAAATATCGGCTATTGGGGGTCACACTATGGTTAATTCAAACATTTATACATTTTTTTTCCAAACATATATATAAACAAATCAATTATATCAAAACGTATACACAATATGTTAACGAAATAAATTAAGACCATGAAAAAACTAATTTTCTGTAAAAATCGGTCTCCTTTAAAAACTTAATAATAAGCTGTGGGTGGAATCGGAATGATTCCACCACACCCTCATTAACAAACACATTATTTCTAACTGGCTGAAGGTGAGTATATAATATGACGCACCGTCAATATACACTGACAATGCTCACAATGAGGTTGATGGTCCCTTTTCAAATGAAAAATATGAGTTAAATACGTATGACAAATACGAGAACACCTACCTTGACCGTCTACAGGAGGACTGCCAATCTCCCAGTACTGGCTTATCCAGTCACATTGGCATTAGGGGTAATGAAAAGGCAGACCTGGCTGCCAAGGCTGCCTTGAATTTGCCTCGTGCCAATATGGGTATCCCCTTTTCTGATTTTAAATTTGAAATTGACAGGTATGTTTTAGTTAACTGGCAGGGTGATTGGGATAATGCGAGAGCGAACTGAAAATGATGACCAATTGTTAAAAGTACATGTTATTCAATTTGAACTATTTCATGATGTTGTAATGAACAGAAATAGATCAATTCACCTCGTATAAAACATAATAACACTTCATTTAATCAGAAAGAGTAGTCTATTTAGGATAAGTGGTATTTGTAGACAAGGAATTGCAAATACCTATGTTAGACTCCTAACATAACAGTTAAACACACTGATAACATTCCTTTCTTTCCTTTCAGATTTGAATAATTCAGGAATCATTTTCATTCATAGAATATGTTTATCTTATTTCATCAAGACATAGTTATATAGCCCTTTTTAACTTTATTACTAAGTTTACAGTTTTTCTCTCTAAAACATTGGTTGGTCAGTCAAAATAAAAATAAAATTACCATATCAATTTTGTTGTTATTGTCAAAATAATGGTTAGGAGGGGAGAAAATACATTATCTATTCGTTGTACACAATAGTAGTTTATTTTCACAATACAAAGTTTTTTTTAAAGTGTTGATCAACTTTGGGATTTAAATGTTTTTCTTTGCTTATGTAATGTAGAAGGTAAAAGATATCCTAAGTAAAATTTTATATTTATTTCATTTTCACTGTTTTAGGATCAGCCGATTCATAAACTAATCAGATTACCACAGATTGGGTTTTCTCATGCAGCCACACATTGTCACAGTTAAAAAGAATGTTACCATTTCCTGTAGTGTGGAATCCACCGACTAGAGCGATTGTTCCATCACAGAATGTTTTCTCATCATCCCCATCATTGTAGTCCATCATACGATCAATCAGAAGATAATCATCAGACTTGGACGAAGTCTTCTTTCGTTCATCAACACATTTTTTAACAGAATCTTTCAACTGTTGAAGACCTGATTAAATCACAAAATATGCATATAGTTGAAACTGTATGAAGCTGCTATCCAAGGATAAATTTTTTAAAACTTTTAAAAACATTTTATATGCACTGCATCATAGAAAATCTTCTAATTTTCACCTTTGGCATACAGATCCCTGCTTTTTTGTCAGTCTAGGAGAAACACTAGTATATAAAACAAAAGTTCAAATACTTGTATGTATAAGGTCATAAATAAGGTATTATGACTGATATCATTTTAGTCATCGATATTAAAGAACTTACTTTCTGTGAAAGACTTGAATCGTAAAGTATTCTCTGCTGGCAACTCTGGGTCTGCTAGCCTATGTTCCATTTCAGCCGAAACCTACAATTAAGATGTGTTTTACCTTAGCTCCGAGGATAAAGCTCTTCAATACACACACTGACAGAGTGGACCAAGGGGAGGTTTAGGGATTTGAGAATCTGAACCTTCCTCAGCTAACAATTGGGATTTTTTTCATTATAATTTAGTTGTATGTAACATTGAACCACCTCCAATGTTAAAAATAAAATATATTTGAACAACACTCTTCAAAAATGTCTGTATCCACCCCGACTGATATTTTGCTAAACAAATGTAAATTTAGGTGAGGTGAAGTATTTTTTTATACGGATCCACATCCAATTTGGTTCTGACCCATTTCCCCCGGGTCCAATGTTCTAAGACTAGGGCACCGGGCCTGGGCAGAGGTTAGTGTTAGTAGGAGACTCAAAACCCACTGCTTTTTTCTATAAACAGCAAGGGATCTTTTATATGCA
>JAULBS010145953.1:0-12431 GCA_032355785.1 Symmetromphalus regularis | reverse complement strand
TGCATATACACTTGGAGAACTTACCAATATAAAGCACGGCTTAGCAATATAATGACATACCTCTGCATATGCACTTGTAGAACTTACCAATATAAACTATGGCTTAGCAATATAATGACAGACATCTGCATATACACTTGTAGTACATACCAATATAAACCATGGCTTAGCAATATAATGACATACCTCTGCAGATACTTGTAGAACATACAAAATATAAGCCATGGCTTAGCAATATGACATACCTTTGCATACACACTTGTAGAAAATACAAATATAGATCATGGCTTAGCAATAAAATGACATACCTCTGCATACACACTTGTAGAACTTACAAATAGAAACCATGGCTTAGCAATATAATGACATACCTCTGCATATACACTTGTAGAACATACAAATAGAAACCATGGCTTAGCAATATAATGACATACCTCTGCATATACACTTGGAGAACTTACCAATATAAAGCACGGCTTAGCAATATAATGACATACCTCTGCATATGCACTTGAAGAACTTACCAATATAAACTATGGCTTAGCAATATAATGACAGACATCTGCATATACACTTGTAGAACTTACAAATATAAAGCATGGCTTAGCAATATAATAACATACTTCACCACATACCTTACCAATATAAACCATGGCTTAGCAATATAATGACATACCTCACCACATACCTTACCAATATAAACCATGGCTTAGCAATATAATGACAGACCTCTACATATACACTTGTAGAACATACAAATAAAGAGCATGGCTTAGCAATATAATGACATACCTCTGCATATATACATGTAGACCCTGCATGTCTTCATGTGGCTCCCCACTCTGGTAGTAGTGGAGGGCGAGGTTGTGAGGGTCGCACTTTTTTGCTTCAGCTAGCGTGAGGTCGACAATTCCCTCAAAGAAATTAACACTAACAAACTGCTTGCACACTGCTGGTAACTGCAGTGGCGAGGTTACCTCTTTGTACAACTGTGGAATAAACAATAGACAATAGCAGACTGTTCACTTAAAACCACAATTCTAAAAAAAATTAAATGATTTTCTGGCAAATCAGATTATACTGATTAACAATTATCGTTAACCAAAATTAAAAAAACACAATATACCTTATTGATAAGATTTATTTTAAGCAACCTTTAAGAAATTTTGATAAATTTGTTAAAAGATTATTGAAATTAAAGCACCGTCTGAACAGTCAAAATATCTGTAATATACATTCATTGTGTCAAGTCAACCTACAAAATGTTCCTATTATCATAAGTTATCATTCTACATGAGTACCTTGAGAGCTTGCTGCAACTGTTGCTTCTTCTCCAACTGATTGGGGTTTGTTCTTGCTGCATGTAGAAGCTCATTTGACTGAAAAATAGAAAAACATTGATAAATAGAGCATTTTAAACAAATTGCCATTATCAAATTTATGTCCTGAGCGAAATAATTTTTCTTTATCACAGGCTTTAAATTATTTCACGAGAGACCTAAATTTGATAATAAATGGTAACAAATTTGATATTCTATTTATTACCCCAGATAATTTTAATTGTTCTTTAAACTTTCTAACTGCACAACAGTTTAGAGAAATTCTATCCTATAACTTTATGGATGATATTACATTGTATTTTTTCTCATTTTAGTGACTTCATTTGCACTTTTTAAAAATTACAATTAGCAATATTATTCATAACAGCCAGAGATCCAATGAAAGGCCTGATTAAACCAATGTATAATATTTCTCACTGAGAAATTTTAAAAACGTTTCCCAGTTATGAGAGCCCACTGGGGTAATAATCAAAGTTATTGAAGGTTTATTTATATCTTAAGCTCTTGGAAAATAGATGAAAGCGATTCTTAGTTATATTATTACTTTTGATATAAATGTATAACTTTAATACAGTTCCTATTCATAAATAAAGTATCACGGTTGTTAGATTAACTCATTTATTATCGGGATCAATCAACTCCTTTTAGAAATAACAAAGAGTGATGCATTGCTCACCAGAAAATTATTTCAGTTGAGAGTTCAAATAAGGAGCAGTTTTCACATTTAGCAGGATAAAACAAAATGACAAACATCAAGTGTAAGCTATCAATCTCAACTGGGAATGTTACTATAAGAACACTAAGCAAGTTATTCAGTTTTTGTCATTAAACATACATATATCTACATTAACAAAGTGAAATAGTATAAACTGTGTAGCTTTACTTACCCTAGAGCATGTGGCATCATTAGAACTGTATAAAGAAGGACACGTCTGTCTCAACTTGGAACTGATGGAATCAATTGTGGCATTATCATCCAGATATCGCTTGATCAGACACGAGATGAGAGAACTGCATATCTATAGTAATGACACATATCTATAGTAATGACACATATCTATAGTAATCACACATATCTATAGTAATCACACATATCTATAATGACACATATCTATAGTATTCACACATATCTATAATAATCACACATATCTATAGTAATCACACATATCTATAGTAATCACACATATCTATAGTATTCACACATATCTATATTTATCACACATATCTATAGTATTCACACATATCTATAGTAATCACACATATCTGTAATAAGTACATACTTTACATTTAAATAAAACAATTCAGGTATGTGAATCTACATAATCTAGCAGGATAATTGTGAGAGATTTTGCAGCCGATGTATTGCAGTCCCACTCTAAACCATACATTTGAACATCATGAAGCGAACATCAGAAAATTCCATCAAAAAAACTTTTAGTTCAATGCACATGTAGAATCTAAAATTATTATTCAATACCTTGAAACAACATAGGAAAAATTCTTACAATACTTTATTCCTATTGCTTTGTCACAGGATCGATTTCCACGTGGTAGTATGTAAAAGTTGCCCCCAATGTAAAAAAATGTAGGGCTCTGTCAAATTTTCCTGATGTTTGCTCCCACTGACTTACTACTGATACACCATATTTATAGAATCGCATTCAAATGTGTATGTGTCTATGTTGATGAATGGTACATGCTACATGTATGCCTCTTGACATACACGTATTTTGGGATGTGAACGTCATAATTGGATGGAAATTGTATGCAAATGTAGTGCGAATATCAGACAAAGTAACCAATAGATTCCAATATTGTAAGTAGTGATGAAAAAACACATTTTTTGTCACTTAGATGCTACACAACACAAATGCATATAATATGTCAAGATACAGTAGATTTGATATTTTTACATTTCTCGGGACATACTGGATCCCTTTATTGAGAAATCTGCATCTAGTGGTGTTGCTAAACAAAACAAACCATCTCTTGTAGAAAACAATGGTTCCGTGTAAGAATATTAAAATGTACACATTGCTCCATGGTATTTTTGCAGATGTTACTGAAAATGTATAAGAAAGACTCCACACAGATAAAAAAAACACAATGTTAAATAAGACAGCAAAAGAACTGTTAATATTATTTACATTAACAATGACATTACCTCTTTGCCACTCACAACTAGTTGCTTGAAAGACATTGTTCGCAGCTGATTTTGTTGATCCTATGAAAAATAATGTTGATGAAATATTTTAATCATTGTTAATGAAAACACACTTTACTACAATCTTAAAAATATGTACACTAAAAAAACCCTAAGTGATTTCCATGTACTGAAAATTTGCAAACAAAATTTCAGCATTCCCAAGGACTTTAAAAGGAACAGCTTTTAAAAAATAACAATCAGGCAGCCAACAAACAATATTTCAAACAAAATAAACACATTTGTACAATTCTTAAGTTATCAAAGCAACTTAGTCTGACATGACATTTTCTATACCTGGAATAAACAATTTCAGTGCTAGTGTAAGTTAAGCTTTCTAAAATGTCTGAGAAACCTATGTGTATTTGTAAACAAATTTTGATATAATAATTATTTTATCTCTATAAACAAACAGAAAGGCTCACTGATATTTTGTCTTTGATTGAAGCAAAGACACTAAAATATCTATATATTTTTTCAAGTACCTTTAAAACAACAAACACCATATCTAACATCTATAAATATAAGCACCTTGGTGAGAACCTCTGCTATGGCATGAAACTGGTGGTCAACCAAAACCTTCCACAGGCCAAGAATTTCTTCCACTCTGTGAAGCAGGTCCTGTATGTGCTGAAGTGATATCTTCTCTATCTTCTGAGCCTCAGCTAAAATAAACAAACAAGTTAGCTAACACCATCTTGCATTTCACTACAAGTCTTTGTTATCTCTAACATAATCACTTCATGTAGAAAGAGAAAGAAAGGATTGTTTGACAACACCCCAACGCATTGTTTATTCATCGGCTTTTAGGTGTCAAGACATATAGTGTTGTATGACTCATTGTCTTTAGAGGAAACCCATTACCACCACTTAGGCTACTCTTTCCGATTAGTATCAAGGGATATTTGATATCCGCTGTCCCACAGACAGGACTGTATATACCAAGGCCTTTGATAAACCAGTTGTGGACCACTGGTCAGTGCAAGTGGCATACGTCTACCCACTGAGTCTTATGGAGCACTCACTCTGGGATGGAACTGGTATCGAGATTAAAATTCTGATGCCTCAACTGAGATTTTATCAGAGTACCTAATAGCTGTGCGTTTGACAGCTTTCCACTATGTCACTGGTGCCGGTTTATATAGAAAGAGAGTATCAACCAAATTGTCATAGCACAGTCAAGTATAACTTTTTGTCAAAAAGATAAACAAATCTACAGCCAGATCCAGTAGTAAAATTTCATGATGGCACCACATCATTTAATATTATTGGACATAAAAAAAATTGTAGCTGTGCTACACTTGCCACCCCAGCCTCTATATTCCCCTGCTTCCAAAGCCACAAATTTTTTAAAAAATATTCATGTCACATAAATTGCAGATCATATAAAATCAATATGTATATTCTAGAAATAAAAAGAATTTGTACGAAATTGCAACTGCAAAAACATTAATTAATCATCTAATTCAGGTTAATTTCCTCTCACCTAAACTGTAAACATGGCTTTTCATTCTGTTTTCAAAATAACGTTCAATCATAAACCCACTTACAAAATTCACCGTATTACACTGAAGAAAAACTATTTTTTTCTACATCTGAGACCCAGTTAAGTCATCTGAAGAACGTTTTCAAAACTTAATTGAAACAGGCCTCTTACCATGTAGCCTCTTCTTCATGTTTTCATCCATATGTCCCATCATTCTTGGCTGGTAATGTACTGTCAACATAGTACTGTAAAACAAAAACAATTTTAAATGTTACTTGTAAATAAAGGAACATTTCAATTCACATTTACCAAACATTTAGCAAACAGCATGCATAATAATAAAAATAATGTAGAAATATTATGCTATTCATTTAATGTTTTAAATTTTACTGAATAAATCTGGATTTAATGTGTGCTGCAAGAACTACAAAAACTTAACATTATATTACTTTCAAAAAGTAGAAGATAAGTAGAACAAAAATAAAAATGTTTGAGAAAAATTAGAAGACCAAATTTTAAAAGCATCATAAGAAGAAATGACATTCATTTTTCATGAAAATATGCATGTTCATCTTTAGACAAGTCATCATAATTGTTTTGTACAAAGTCAATTTTTCAGGGTTTTAAAGGGTTTTTTCTTCTTTTTTTATTTTCTTTTGTGGGGGGTGGAGGGGGGATAGATGTCACCTATGTACAAATACCTGTCCATTGGTGCTCCTGATTCAAATCTTGAATTAAAATCTACAAAGTCTGCAAGATCACGAACAAGTTCCAAAGTGACAGTCAGTTCCTGGCCGTTAAAGGCACTTCCCAGCTGAAAACAATGTGTTAACAATAGACATGTTACAATATACTTCATAGGAGACAGAAATAAAGTGTTATTTACAATGTACAAACATTTCAGTTAAACAATACTTATATGGGTACAAATTTAACATGGATAAACCAGCTTCTGACACTTATTAGCAGCCCTTGGAATTCAGACAATGATGCGACAGTCATTAATTGCTGGCACTAAATCCTTTCACTATGACATTACCATGGTTATTTCAAGAAAATTAGCAGTACACAAACCAATTTTATGACAACATTGCCGACTCCTATTACACATTTTCGAGAGCTCTTTTAGGCTTGTCAGCTATTTACAATTTGTAAACACAAGGTCAGGCTATGTTTTAGCTAAATCACATATATGTAAAATGATACCAGGCCAGTTATAAAAATACTAATTTCATACCATGCTTATTTCCATCAAACAATTCAGCTGGTTTGGATTGACAAAGAGGTTAAATTAACGATTACTCTTTAGATTACACACCATTAACTGATCAATCAAATACATATTGACAACGTATTTCAAAGTGTTATACAAAGAAGAAACACTTACATAGGAAATGGGACCTTGCCCACTCTGACAGCGAAATTCTGAACACACATTATAATCCCAGAACGGCCTGAAGAAAACAACAACAAAAATAAAGATCACTTGAACATTTTTGCTTTAAATAATTTATTTTTAATCCAGCTACTATATGACCAGAATTTTAAATGAACATAATATATTTGTCTTTGTTAAAATATCTGTGAGAAAAGTTATTATATTCTTTAAACATATCTATTCCTGCCATAGGTAACAATACTTTCATAATACAAAAAATGTCTGTAGTATCCCTAGTCCTCAGTAGTTGCAGGGTACAACAGTGATGATAGCCGGCGATCTTGTATGCAAGCATTATATATATATTACCAAAAACGGAAAGTAGGTGGTGGCAAAAGCTGTTACAGGCAGCGATTTACCACCAGTGACCAAGTACTTTTGAAGGCACTGAGTATCCAAAGTAAATTTCTCTAAATATCACTTCTATGTGGTAATTTATCAAAATTATAAAAATGGAGCTGACATTGTTAATTATAATACTTGAAAAGGAAAGAAAAACTATACCTCAAAAGTCTACTTAGATAGAGACAAATGCCATTATGTTTCCCCGAGAAGAGCACTTCCTGCATGTGACCTGGAAGGGAGGCAACTCCAGTCGGATACATTGATTGTCCATATCCATGCATCATTCCCGGTACTGGTGTTGACATGTGAGTTGGTTGCATACCTGAAAATATGAAACAAAACACTGGTTAAATGAGCACAATTAAATTTTATTTAAACAAATATATAACTAAACTGTCTGAATCTACTTGTCCATAGTTAAAAGCCATTTATCATATTTCAATAATGAAAATTAGTAGTAGGTTTGATTTTTTGGTTTGTTTTGTTTAACACCACTTGAGCACATTGATTTATTAATAATCAGCTATTGGATGTCAAACATTTGGTTATTTTGACATGTAGTCAAGATGGAACTAGTCTCAAACAGGTTTTGAACAACTGTCATTAGCTTGAGAGTCAAACATTCTACCACTGGACCACCGAGGTTCACAATGAAATAAGTTGTAATAAAATTAACTTGTTAACATTTTTATTACTGCATATAAAATCTATAATACAGTTTTACCTGTCCATGGACAACCACTGTAAAACCAGGGGTGTACATTAACATTTTTCAGACACCGGCCTGCCGGGCCAGTAACCTGGAAAAATTAACCAGTCCCTCAAATTTCCAAATGGCCCCCCAAAATATCAAGGCCAAGAATGGGTGAGCCAAAGGCTGGAAAGCAGAAGTCTTGCGCATTATCACGTTTTTGCGAACTTGTCGAGAAAAATGGCATCTGTAGCAGATGAAATCTGAGATGCGATCTATTTGGAGTTGTTTTGTGGTTCACTTCAGAGAAAACTGAGGTGGCCAGCCTGGCGGATGATTATCAATACTAAACTTGCCCGACTCAATTTGAACCAGAGAGGGCTGGGCGGGCTGCTGCTAATCTACACCCCTGAAAACGTAACATACTTTGTCTGGCAGAGCTGCATACCAGGTCAGGTGAGTCAGCATACTCATGTCCAGGTATTAAAAATGATTGACAGTAATGAATGATTGATTGGACCAATGACTGTTTAATGACCTACCAAGGCACAAAAAATGGATGTTGGCTATTGAGGAATCAAACTATGGTTGATATAAATCTCTGTTTAAAAATCTGTGGTAACTGTTCATTTAAAAGATGGAATTACATAAAGTATAGTGATAATAATAATATATAACACAATATAAAAAATAAAGCTATTGTTATGATTATTTATATTTATGTATATAAACAAAAATAGTAAATTAACCAATAGTGTTGTCTTATCTACTAAGACAAGCGATCTACAGGTGGCAGTCTTCATGAACAAGGAGCAGTTTCTTTAACATTGCTGTCAAATGGTGACAGCACTGTCCAACAAGTTCTTATGTGACCACACACAGATGCCAACATCTAGAAAGAGTTTTCAGGAATCTTAAAAGCCATTTTCAGGAATCTTTTTGAATAAGATGCCATTTCCCCCCGCTGTTACTATTTACTAAACCTCCCCCGTGTAAAGATTCTTTTTCTGCCGGTGTATGTGTAAAATGTTCCCACTAAGTTTTAAGTCCCATTTCAATGTGCAACATTGAAAATTCACATGACTTCAATTTAAACATTTTTTTTTTGTGAATGGCAGAGGTGTTTATTTGTATTTACCTGGAACTGGGGTCGCAACAGGACCAAAACCTGAGCCGTGAGCAGTTGGACTGAAAATTACAGTGCTGTTGTGCGAAACTGGTGTGTGCCCACCCATACTGCCTGAAGTATAAGCAAACAATAAAAATATGCATACCACATTTAGTACAGACAACAAAAATAGTCAGACCACCTGAATTACAACCAACAAAAATACATATAATTTTATTATGTACAAAAGAAAATTGAATTACTGAAATACTCTTGTGTAATTACATTGTCATTATGTATATCAATGTTTATCCTGAAAAGGTTCAGAATTTTTTTCGTTTTTATGTCAATATTATAATTAAATGTTTAGTTCAGGCATAAGAATTGGAAAAAGTGGATGAGAGTATTCAGCCTGAAATCCCAATCCAAGAGATGCCTAGGCCCCGACAGGGGAACAGGAGGGTAAAGTCACCTGTCCAAAAATGTATTTGGGTATTTTGAGGCCAATTCGTTGCCTCAGTGCACAGAAACCAAGAAAAACTGTTTCCATTTGTACCTACATCGACACTTCTTTTTTTTAAATATTAAATCCTTGGGGCATACGGGATATACCTTGATGGGTGTACAATTACCATCACTGTGAGTTGAACTGAGATGCAATTTACCAGCTATAAAAAGGATTAGTTTCTCATTCCTAAGAGAAACATGAGGTTACCTGGTGTAAATGAGGCAGGTCCGATGTTGGCTGGTATGTGAGCTCCCACTGACTGAATGTTATAGTTGTACTGAGCTTCCCCTCCATACAGGAAGAAAGCCACTCGAGCCCAGTCTCCCACCTGTGGGTCGGGTGGACGAGAACAGGCCAGAACCAAACAGATTGCACAGGCATGTTCAGGCTGGAAAACAATAATATATAGATTTGTTTTTGTAGTAATCATTTTCAAGTCGTCTTCCTTAACCTACTTTTCACCGAGATATATTCGATAAAAAATTAAATAGAATTGTTTTGGTAAGTAAAATAAAGTTTGTTTTATTTAACGATGCTTCTAGAACATGTTGATTTTTATCTTATCATCAGCAACTTGACGTCAAACGTGGTCATTCTGATATATTTCCTAAGAGGAAAGCTGCTGCTGCCACATAGGTTACTCTTTCCAATAAGCAGCAAGGGTTCTTTTACATATACTTTCCCACAGACAGGACAGCACATACCATGGTCTTTGATGAACCAGTTGTGGATGATTGGTTGGAACGGAAAACAGCCCAAACTGCAAATGTATTTACTGAGAAAGATCAATCTGATGACCTGGTAAGTAAAATATGCTCAAACATTTTTATGCTGTTACAATGCTCTGACTTTAAGGTGCATAAGAAAATGTTTATTTTAATCCACATAATGGATTATAAAAGTATCGAATAAATTAGACAATTTGTATACTATTTCAATGGACATCACTGCTCTTTTCGACAGAAGCATATTAACTAATTGACAAGTGGTTTATTTTATGCAGTCCTGAATCAACAACATTTAGTTATAAATATACCTTATGCAATCGGAAGAAAGCTTTGATTTCCTCGGCCTCTGGTCCCTGGCAGTCAATAAGCAGCTGCTGTAGTTGTTCTGATGGACGCCTTTTGCTCAAAATACTGACACCCTGAAAATAAAGAGTATTTTTATAACAAACATTTATCTATTTACTTATTAACTTAACACTTCAGATGTAATAAATATTCTGATTTTAAAATTAAAACTATATAAATTATAATGAAGACTTTATCAGTTTTGATAGGATTCACAAGTCCAGTGTCACAGCTTTATTAGGAATATCCATCGCATTCTGTCTTGTAATAAAATAACATCAGTCACCTAGGCTTAAAAATTAGGGTAGGTGTCAGGATTTCTTCAAGAGTGAAAACATCAGAATCTACATAGATTTGTCTGAAACGTCTCTCAAAATTTATGAAATTAAAATTAAAGTTTGTTTTATTTAATGACGCCTCTAGGGCACATTGATTTCAATCTCATAAGTGGCTGTTTATTCGTGATTAAAGGCATAGTCCCATGGAATTTAAGAGACTTTGTGCTCTAAATATTGATTACAAATGAAACGTACATACATTTGTTATTCTAGATCTTGTTTTAATAGCATGCAAGACATTTTAACTGAGCCATGGTATAGGGAATTGGTACAAAATGTTTTTGCAGCTTCAAAAAAAGTCAGAAATAATGGATAACAGGGGAATACCCGTCACATGACTCGAAATATATACGTCGCACCTTCCACTGGAAAACAAAATCTATTTTTTAAAAGAAATAAGAGCATAATTCATTATTATTTTAAAAATAAAATTAATAAATGTGATACAGTGGTTATGTAAGTAGCTGAGAGAAGTATTTCTATGGACAAATCAAAAGTTTATATTTAAAATTAAGTTTTGTTTGGAAATTAATTAGGTCAAGGGTCCGTGGGAGTATGTGTTTAAAACCAAAGAATAATCAGTTCAAACAATATGACAAAGAACCATAACTTTTAAATTAAAAAATAGTCTGATTCTGGAGCTTCTATTCTAACAATGGTAAACAACTTTTAGACCTGACAGTGAGGGTTTTATCATTTATACTGGTCATACCTGTGATGTCAGAATGATGAACTTGCGTGGAGGATCGATATGCTGTGTAACAACAGCTGGAGGGTCGGCTCTCGGGACAACTTGCAAGCGGTTCTGTGTGGGAATAACTGTCTGATTTGGTACTTCAAATATAGCCTTAGTTTTCCCATCAACTGGTAGCAAAGACTTGGAAAATAAAAGACAATATTTCAGGTTTTATGCAGAACATATAATTTCTATAAAAAAACCTGACTGAATAATGAAGTCTTATTTCTTTTAAAATTAAAAATAATAGATTTTCTGGCAAAATGGAATTTTTGTATGAACATAATTCTTAACCAGTCAACAGTTCCATTGCAAATGAAATGTTGATGATGTTAAACACAGATAAATATAAACATTTAACAGAAATAAATGCCATTACATGTATTTTTTATTTTTATAAATCCTAACTGTAAGCACATAACAAGTCTAAAATGAACTCTGATAGCAAAAATAAACCATTGATTGATTTAACCTTCTGGACAGTGCAGGTGACTTTTCTTGACAACCTCATGCAAACGCCAGATACTGAAGGGGACATTTTAAGAGCTAATTTGGAATTAATATTATTCTGGGGTTTAGTGAAGGTGAGGATTTTGATTTTGATTATCGGGAGTGGATTCTGATTATCGGGTGCGAACAGCAAGAGAATTTTTGAATGACAGTGAGTGTGAGAGCGAGAATAAATACAAATGACCAAGCATATTTTTAGTTTTTTAAAAACAAATTTCTAGACCACAAATCATGCACCTACATAAAAAAAGCCCTTCAAAACTCAAAAATAATATTAATTTGTTCACACCTTTGTATTATTTTATTGTTTTGTTAAGATTTAAAGTCAAATTATTTGATCAAAAGGAGATACCTCTCAAACTGATTTTTTCTCAAAATTAATTCAGTTTTGGGGGGAAATAGCTCTTATAAGAATTCTGTAGTCTAAAGGTTAATACCTGAGTCTCCATTAACTGTTTTTGGAAAGGAAAAGTATCACAACTGACGCCCCACAAGAGGTCATTGTCTTCTCCCTGTGATGCCACCAACAGCAGTGCCCCTGAAAATATTAATAATAATTTTGATAGAAACATTCTGCCAAATTAAATCTCTCAATTCTTTATTTCTTTGTTAGAGTTGTCCAGCTTGTAACAAGGAGAGTGACAAAGCAGTGTAT
>JAULBS010145931.1:0-12433 GCA_032355785.1 Symmetromphalus regularis | reverse complement strand
CTTCAAAGATATTTGTCAAGTATTAGATTTAGATCACCCTTCAAAGAAATTTGTCAAGTATTAGATTTAGATCACCCTTCAAAGATATTTGTCAAGTATTAGATTTAGATCACCCTTCAAAGAAATTTGTCAAGTATTAGATTTAGATCACCCCTCAAAGAAATTTGTTAAGTATTAGATTTCGATTACCCCTCAAAGAAATTTGTCAAGTATTAGATTTAGATCACCCTTCAAAGAAATTTGTTAAGTATTAGATTTCGATCACCCCTCAAAGAATTTTTTTAAATATTAGATTTAGATCACCTCTCAAATATGTATTAGATTTATATCACCTTCAAAGAAATTTGTTAAGTATTAGATTTAAATCAAAATATCTGATTTAGATCAACCCCTCAAAGAAATATGATGATTATTCAGTTTTAAAAAACCTTTACAGAAATTTAATGAATACCATAACTTTGAACTTACTTCAGAAAAAACTGATGAGCATCATTTCAGATTTTAGTATCCTTTACAAAAATATGTTAATTTCAGAATCCCTAAAAAATGTTTTTGACTAATATCAGAATTTAGAACCCTATTACAGAATTTTGATAAACATCAGATTTTAGATGATCCCTCATAAAAATTGGATAATTGTTTTAGATGATCCTACAAAAGGATATAAAAAATATTGCAATCAAAATCTTTTTGCAATTAAATGCAAATTCAGTTTTTTTTCCATTACAAATATTAGTCCACCCCTCCCCCAACTGATGCCTGCAATACAAGAGGATTTTCATACATTCAGTCTGTCTTACATGAACTGTTTGCCATCAAGTTTAGTGAAAAGTGGCTGCAATAAACAGTAAGATAAAAAAGGATTTTTAATTTGAAAACTTCTTATACATAACAACATGAATAAAGATGTTCAGACCATCAGATTAAAGACATTTTATGACCTGGTGTTGAGACTATCAGATTAAAGAGGTTATGTTATGACTGGTTCTAATAAAATCTTTAACAAACTGTAACTGTTGCTTATCTTTGCAGATCATTGAATGATAGTTACCGTCTGACTGAAGACATTATACAGACATAAAATCTTTAAACCACCGTGATCAAAGATTTTTGTTCTTTTTTTGTTTAACGACACTTCTACAGCACATTGTATTACCAATCATCGGCTATTGAATGTAAAACATTTGTTAATTTTGACACGTTGTCAAATGTGAGCCAGCCTCTGACAGGTTTTGAACCTCAGTCTTCCACTTGAGAATCCAATGTTCTACCAATAGACCACAGAGGCACATAATTTATAAATGAGTTAATTATTATAGAAATGAATTAATGGATACCACTTATTCTCTCTGACAAGAGTTAATTGTATTTATGGAAAGATGGAACAGTTTCAACTGTCCCCAATTCATCTCACCCAATCACCAGTACAGTTTTTATCCACAAAAAGCTGATTGTATATTTCTGATGGTGGGTCAAAGAATTATAAAAGAACCAGGCTTTGTGTTGTAAATCAATTTGAAAGAAATAGCTCAGTCAGTTGTGACAGATTTCTGGATTAAACATTGAGCACTGTGTATGTAGCTGTTATGATAAAGACACATGATTAATTTATTTAAATATTACATCATATATGTATATGCAGATGTAGATATATAAACCTAAATATTAACATTAAAGAGTATTGGTCTTCCTGCATATTTACATCTAACATAATTCGTTGAAAGCGATATATTCTCATTACCCCATTACCGAGCACAACAACGGTGGTATTTATTAAATAAAAGCTTTGGTAGCTAGCATTAAATGTTTTAACTATTGTTGTCATACATGTAAATGTCTTTTTTTAATGTTACAAATGATAAATGTAACAAAGTGAGTCTCTGTTAAGAAAACAAACCAAATTGTTTTTCCTTTGTAATAATAAATTTAAGTATGCAAAATTGTTTCCTTCGTAATGTAAATGTAACTATTGAAAATTGATTCTTTTGTAAAATAAATTAAACAATGCAAAATCGATTCATTCTTTTGTAATACAATTACTAAGTATAGGTATACAAATAATTACCTTTTAATATTATAACTATAAATATTTTCATCTAATTGATTAAGTTGTACAGGAACAAAACATTTAATACTTAACGTTTTATTTTTCAGTGTCACAGTAGAAAAATAAATTCATTAAAATATAATTTTAATAAGCTATCTTAATGTATTATTTGATAGCAACTGCCAAAATTTAACTTATAGCAATGAACACAAATTATCAAAAATAGATAACAAACTCATATTATTCATTCATGATTTCTTTTTAAAATAAAAGGTTGTTATGCATTGAATATCAAAGAAACCTTTAAAAAATGTGTCAAGGTAATGATAAAAATATATCTCACTTTCAAGTACACAGTGTTTGGTTTAGTAGGTAATTATCTAGAATTGCACATATTTTAGTTGTCTTGTTTGAACTATCTATGGACAATAATTTAAAAAAATTTAAACCATTCTTTACACATTGTTAGTATATTATTTTAAATCCATTTAAATTGTTTAATAATTGTTTTGTCAATCATTTACAAATGGAATAAAAATGTTTTTAAAAACTGAAATATTGTTTTGTTACTTATAATACCATATAAAATAAAGAAAAAACTGCTGAATAAACGAAAAGATTCTGTACACAATACACTAATATATACTGGGCATACATAAATGGTTTATGAGCGGAGTAAAATATTTATAAAAAGCCCCATGCCCAATGAGATTAATTAAAATTTATCACCCCTAACTTTTCACCTTAGACCATTCCATTCATTAACAGAGGATTGTTTATAATGGGTGAGAGGGTGTTCGAACTGAAGATAATTGTGCGATGATACTGATAATCTTTGGTAGTAGATCTACAACTCAAGTAAGTTATTTGCCATGCATGCGAACTGGCAAGGATAAATAATTACACAAATTTCAATATTAACAACATACAAAAAGAGAAGACAAAAAGTGAATATAAAATAATAAACATATAGACATAGTTTCTCCTTGGATATGATTCTATGAAGAACTGAAACCTTGATGTAAAACCAAACATTGTAAGTCAATCAATAAAGGCTATTTTACAAATAATGAAAAAATCGAGTTATTAGTCTGTTAATAACATTAATGTTTAATATTTAATGAAGAGTGATGTTATCAATGTATGACAGTTTGCAAAATAAGTCACATGTATTTTGTAAACATAGACAAGCAGTCTTTAAAACCATCAAATATTAGGAGAATTTTTACTAAATTAGTAAATAAGATATCCTTGCTAGTATTTCATGATTTAAAGTAAATTGATTAAGAAATAACAGATACATTCGGGTACATTAAGGTTTGTTCATACTTCACCACAGATCCCGGTCAATCAATAGTTGTTCCTTATGAAATACATACTAAATTTTCATTCTAAATGGAAATCGGCAGTAAAGTATGAATTGACCTTTACGTCTTTCATACCTTCGGATTAAAGGGAGAAAGGTTAAAGTGATCGATAAAATATACATCCTGATTTTGTAGCAACAGATAAAAAATATATGTATGTGAAGCATCAGGGCTCTAAGCTAAAACCAAAACATCAAAAAACATGGCAACAAACAAATGTTTGCTCAAACAAAAACAACAATAGGCCACTTTTGTTTTTGCAACTGGTTAAATGAATATCATTTTGTAAGTGTTTTTTATAATTGAGCATATCGAAAGAAAATTGCAACTCTGGAATTACAGATTTCTAGCATGTACGTAAAACATTAAATCAGAA
This sequence comes from Symmetromphalus regularis, assembly GCA_032355785.1. Classification (NCBI taxonomy): domain Eukaryota; kingdom Metazoa; phylum Mollusca; class Gastropoda; order Neomphalida; family Neomphalidae; genus Symmetromphalus; species Symmetromphalus regularis. The sequence goes on along the minus strand of JAULBS010145931.1, from coordinate 8,643 downwards.
CTCTTTAATTCTAGAGTCGCAAAATGTATTCCCGGTAAGATGTGGGAAAATCGCAAGCTATAAACACACACAAGAGAACTGTTGTATCAAGCTTGCATGATGATTAACAATGCAAAGATTACAAAATAAAAACAACACCATCTGATTGTTCCATTATATAAATGAAGCATACAATGTTAAGGTCTAAAGCTTTTTTTTTTCTATACACAATGATACAGCTTTTGGCATTCAAACGGGAATATATAAACAAGATGACAGTCAATGTACATGAGTAATACAGGAAACTCTCCAGCATGTGATCAAACAAAGACATTCTGGTACAAAATATTTTGGCAATGTTAAGATTTATGCTTTAACAGTGTGAAGAGCAATAACTTCAAAAAACACATTTAAACCAGTAAAAACATACATACAAATTTATAAACATCAAGAATCTCTTCTATGCTTAAATTTCAATCACAATGGCTATGCACTTTGGTAGTATCCCAACAATGATAATCTTTATGTTTTTTGTTTGCTTAACGACACCACTAGAGCACACTGATTTATTAATTATCGACTATTGGATGTCAAACATTTGGTTATTTTGACAAGTGGCCAAGTATGAGCCAGTCCCCAATGGGTTTAGAACCACTGTCATCAGCTTGAGATTCTGATGTTCTACTGCTGGACCACAGAGGCTCTCAAATCTTTACGATGAAAGCACAAATAAAAGTTTGAGATTTATTGCTATTATTATCCCCCAACCACTTGTAAAGGTAACCATTAATTTTGGTCCTCACCATTAAAGTCCTTTGCTTGATGAGGTAAGGGAATTAATATATGTCTCAATGACCGTGACAGCTTTGCCAGGGTCACATAAGCTGGACTGGCAAGCAATTGGTTAAAAGGCAGAGGTTTGTGCTATCCTGTCTGTGTGATAATGCCTATAAAAGATCTCTTCCTAGTTATTGTAGAACAAGTCACATAAGTGTGGCAGCAGTGGATTTAATCTTTCCTACTAACACTAACCTCTGTCCTGCATAGACAACACAGGAAGCTGAGTTGTGTGCTCAGGACAGCATGCTTGAACCTTAATTAGATATAAGCATGACAATAAGTACAACCAACAACCAATCAAAAGGGTTGAGGCTAGTTTTAGCTGAATCTCAGAAGTCCCTGTCACAGCCACTTAAGATTGATTGGATGAAGAGTAGATGCTAGATTAATCTGGACTAAAGTTGAGATATCCCAACAAAAAACTCAAATGAAGAGATTAGGGGTATTGAGCCACAAACCACAATACCATGCATCAACAGCTATCATAATTACTAACTGTCCTTTACAACTGCGAGTACAACTTTCACAAAAGTACCTCAAAAAATAAAATAATAATGATCATAAGAAAAATAAATAAATACATGAAGAACAAATCATTGGCAAGATATATGTATTTTTTATAGTGTAACACTGGCATAAAACCCCATGTAAAATATGAAAACAAATATCTTTACAAATGTCATTATTTAAATTAAAAAAAAATTCAGTCTTAGCCAGACAATCCAATCTTGTTGGTTGCATGCTCAGAACAGCATGCTTTAAACTTCATTGGATATAGGCATATAAATATTTACTCGATAATCAAAATAAAATGTTTTTTAAAATCATTCATTGAGATACTATTCGTGACAGCAATAGTGAGACCATTTAAGTATAAAAGAGATTCAACAAGAAAAAAAATCTAAATATAAACCACTGAAGCCATGGCAACAGCACAATAATAAACATATAACGACATGCTTCTACAACTAAAAGAATTTTATGTAAAGCTAATTGACGGTTTGAGAATACCATTTTAAAATTGTCAAATCAGTCACTAATGGGTACATACATAATTATAACATGCAAAAAAGGCTAAACGATATTGCCACAAATTGTGTAAAAACTGCAGATCTACAGCAGAATATGTAAATATATTTACTGTACCAAAGCATAAAACAAAAAATTAATTGCAAGTAGTTGGAACATTCAGTAATCCCATTCAACAGTTTTTTTTCAAAAATTATTATTGCAATCGTTTATAATGATTAACCTTCTTCTATTAACATCTTTAAAACCTGGTTCTTATTTAAATATTCAAGAACTCATTAAAACAAACATGTGGGGGGGGGGGGATTAAATATAGTGGTAAATTTCTTATTAATGAAAAGCATCTATTTCATTTTATAATGATGTTAATAAATTTCATATAATTCCCAATGTTAAAAAATATTAATTTTCTTGACTTGGGATAAGTTTTCACACATTTGATAAAGTGGAAAGATTGGGTATTTCCTGAATATTATTTTCATGATTTTTGCATATTGCACATTCAGATATTTGAACACAAAGTAAAACATCTTACACAATCAATGACTAACAATAGATTGCAAGAATTTTGAATTGTAAATAAACCTATAAAGATGTTTATAAATCAATTAATTCATTAAATTTTGTTATCGGATTGCAAATTAATCATATAAAATAATTTTCTAAACATGGATCAATAGAAGCAGGGATCAAATTTCATGATGTCAATAAGGTATTTGCCATCATGCAATAAGGTATTTGCTGTCATGCCTCATAAAAATCTTTTACATTGGTGTTATGCTTCTGATAAGTTCTCATGATCTATTGACCACACAGAGCAATAATATGCATATATTTTTTAGTTTTGTTTAACGACACCACCAGAGCACATTGATTTATTAATGATCAGCTATTGGATATCAAACATTTGGTAATAATGACACATATCGAAGTGTGGGCCAGCTTCTAACAGGTTTTGAACCTCTGTCTTCAGCTTGAAAGTCCAATGTCCTACCACTGGACCACAGTGGCTCACACACAGAGGAATAAATGCAGTCATTCTTAAACAACTCATTTTGACTTGTGATAGAGATAAAGAACCTTTAGATATGTTATTGAGATCCTAATGTCTCTTTCATATTCAAGGCCACCCAGTGCAATAATTGTCATGCCCGACAGATAAAACATACTGACCCCCATTTGACTATAATAAAATTGACTGTGTAAGATGTTTCAGTTACAAAGCACCTCTTTTCAGTTTTGCACATTTCATAATCTATTTGATTGCTATGAAGCACTATAAACACAAAGCAATGTTAGTAGATACACAACTTTGGTTAAGTATTACAAATTGCTGATAACACTATTGTATTCTGCAGTACCATATAATAAATGTAAGTTATTGCACATTATCATACAACTCCAATTTAAATAGATTTTTGTTTATGTAAAAGAAAAAAACAAAACTTAAAAACACCCTAACATAATTACAAGGAAAGTTATTGGCATGATTTTACATTTTAAAAAATCCATTAAAAATTAAAAATAAATTCACTAAGTTTCTATTTTGAATGAAAAAGTAATGTTCAAGAATTATATGTATGTTCGTCAAAAGAATTTGCATAAAATGACAAACCAGGAGAAAACCTTACAATTTTAAATGGAGATCAAGGCAATTTAAAACTACTTAATTGTAAATATATTGCACATAATGGGAAAAAAATGGCTTGCATTTTTAACTGACTTCAAAACTGATTTCAATTTTAAATGCTACAAGTTACATAACTAAATGCTACAAGTTACATAACTAATGACAACTTTACTTGTCAACATAAAATGCTTTGTAGAAAAGCATCGAATGACCAAACAAAAATAACTTTATATTGACCATGGCAGTTTATAAGCATTTATTAACTAAACAAAACTAAACTAATCTAATCTAAACACAGGCTTCGTACATGCCCACTGTAAGTAAATAAGGTCAACAGTTATAATAAAATGCTCCAACTACCTATATCTGATGTAGTGCGCAGATCCACTAGCAGTTAATTTATTATTTTTCCAGTGAATACCGAATTACAAAGCCTGTTTTTCTCTTACAACAAAAACAGGTTTAAAAAGTTCATCTCAGAGAGTTTAGTCTCAAGATTAAATCAAAGTTAGGGAAGGGAATTAAAGACATCTATTAAAAAAACTCCACTAAAACATCCCACCAATAATAATAATAAAGATATTTTAAAGACTTTTAATATTGCAGAGGGATCCAAAGATAGTTATAACCAAATTATAATGGATAAAAAAAATAAACACGACCCCTGGACTTCCTTGGATCTGCTTATGGAACATCATTCCTTCTTCACCAGCATTTTTTATTTTTTATTTATTTAACGACCTCCCAGCATAAAAGTAACATCGGCTATTGGATAATTTTGGATTTATACTCATCACTTTTAAACATATTCTTTGTATGCTTAGCCTATATTTTGTAGATGGAGCTCATTTTAGACTTTTGTTTTAATTAACTGGATTGGATGAATATATCTTTAAAAAATGAAACAAAGACTAATTAAAAAAAAAAAGGGGTGGCGTATGCTAAACACAATTTTAAAACACTACCCTTAGAATATACACTAAGTTTTAACCTTAAGTCTAAACTGAAAAGTTCTGAGTTCAATAATCACTGGAAATCAAGATTTAAAGAACAGTCTCCCAGACTGGGATAACTCTTCTTATTTTCTGCTCTTTTTTAAAAAAAGAAAAGAAATAAACGTGCAATAACATGGGGCTAAAATCAGAAGACAACAATAACAAATACAGGCGGCAGTAAAAGTTAGTTTCTAGATTATACGACTAGATCTTTGGTGCATACAAAGTAAATGGAAGATGTGCTGACCGTTTAATAATGGTCCCCACACCCAATGTGCATCAACGAAGTGGAATACAGATAATATGTGTGTATACATATATAATATATATATAGTTATTAGGAGAGTAATGATACAATTCAGCAATGATATGATACATATCACATCCACCTCACGATATAATAAAGTTTGATATATTAATCTGTATTAAATTAAAGCTGAATCATTGGTGTAGCAAATTACTGTGTATTAATAAATTACAAATGCTGAAAATAAATCCTAACTCATTATATCTTAAATTTTAACGAAAAATCAACTATAATTGCGATGTAATGTTAAAGAATCTAAATCTATTTATATATATATATTTTTTTATATATACATGAAACTGTAATTAAGCTGTTTGTGAACTGGTTTCCTTTTGATGTAACTGGCAATAGGAACACATGACGTGATGTATGAGAATGGTCTTAATGGACACAGATTTGACGAACAGGTATTTTAAATAACAAAATAATTGCTTTTTAAACCTAAAACACCAGATAAAAATCTGAAAAATGGACATCTCAAATAAATAAAAAAATTGCTTTTTAAACCTAAAACACCGGACATAAATCTGAAAAAAGGGTATTTTAAATAACAAAATAATTGTGTTTTAAAGCCAAATATTTACATGATAGTGTACACCTTGTAAATTATATCATGAACTGTCGACTTACCGATGAATCATTACACTCCCAACAGTTATACGTACGTGTACATAAGGAAGTAGAAACTGTGCATAGATTGTGAAGTGAAGTTACTGAGCAAATGTCTCAAGACAACACCAAGGAGTAACAATGTAATGCACAAGCAGTGTGTGCAATAGATGCACATGCAAATTGTGTGCAATAGATGCACATGCAAATTGTGTGCAATAGATGCACATGCAAATTGTGTGCACATGTTGTACAGAACACCACCTAAATGCACTGTGTGCCACAATAACGCATGCTGAAAATACATTTATGTCGACAGTAAAATGCCAAATACTTCTTCTGGAATGCTGAAGTATTTTTCCCCCATGATATTTTTAATATTGAATTTTTTATTAAATTTTAATACTTGACTGATTGATTGTATGATTGTTTAACAACACCCACCCAGCACAAAAAATAAATATCTGCTATTCAGGGTCTTGCTATGGTTAAAGTATACAAATTTTAAAATATTTTAATAGTCGAACATGTTTTAAATAGATACTTGAGAGAATTACAAAAAAATGGCCTCTTAATCATGGTTGTTACACCTGTGAATAAATGGAATTCCAGGATATTTCCAAGAGAATGTAAGATGTTTCCACGATAAAATATACAATATTTTCACCAGATGCCACATAAAACATAGCCATTGATCTGTTGTGAAAGGAATAGAGGCACTGAGCCCCAATACAAGAAGAATGTGTGCTATAATTGGTCGACTCACATCTTTTCGACCATTTTGGGATTTAAATAACATTTAAAACAATTATTATTATTATTATTTTATATATATATATATATATATTTTTAACGTTAAAGAATCCTGCATCATATTATTGAGGGGGGGGGGCACTAAATGAATTTTCTGGATCTGCCACTGAATAATTATATCTACTGCTAGGTATTATAAAATTTAAAATAGAATGGGAAGCTTTCGTATCCACAAACCAAGAAATCTTTGACATTTTGAAGTGGACATAAATAATGTAAACAATCCTGTAGCATTTGAATGCTAAAACATGAAACATTCAGATAGAAAAAAGAGATAAAAATATTGATTTGAACATTTGAAATACATATAAAAATAGAAATATTTACCCTCATCACTGAGTGTTAACAGACCTAGCATGTAAGTTGAGATAAGGTGAGATTCAGAACTGTGTCAAATTACTAAAAACTGCACAACCAGGGTAAGGAGGTTTTTTATAAAATATATATGAAGATGACACACGGCCAGTGCAATTCTGTATGAACAAACATTGAAATAACAGGGATCAAATTTCATCACTCCATTTGCCATCATGCCATACAAAAAAACATTCTTAAAATATGCTTTTGTGTCCCTGGTATGTTTTCATAATCACAAGACCAACTTGAGTAATAGATGATTTTCCCTTCAAACGGCTAAATATGACTATTAACAAAAAAAATTAAAATCTGATAAGATGAAACATGACCAGAACAATTCTGAATAGACCAGATTTTTATGTTCTTTTTCAACAAATCTGACTAATAATTAAATTTGAAAGTTAAAATATTTCATTCATGCTAAGGCCTAGTTATGGCATAAGGGCAAAAGCATACTTCCACTATGTATCACCAATTTGTAAGATAAGGAGGATAAAAATATCTCAGATCCAGGACTTAAATCTCAGAGAACCAAAGAAGTGGCAGACGTGAAACTTTCCAGTGGTAGTAAACAATGTCAGTGTAAAAGCTTCTTTAAAATTTGTTTAAAGCAGACTTTATTTTTTCTTCTTCTAGATTATGTCTTTTCTGATTCAGACTTTAGCAGGAAGGTAGTGTCGACCTCTGGAATGATAATAAGCTCCTTTTCTTAAAACTGTTGTTGCAAAATGGTTTTATGAAGGCAATTAAGCACTGTCACAAAACATGCAATTTCAAGGACTAAATAACTCTTGAAATCTGGGATCTCTGTATGACAATTAAATTGTATATGAAATATTTAAAACCTGTATACCAGTGTTGTGCAGTTAATAATACTCTTGCACAATTCCGAACTTAAAGCTACAATGTGACGATGCATGTGAAAATTTAACTAAAACTCCCAATCCTCATCAGTATTGGTTTCGATGTTTTTCTCTAGCTTTTCGATGCTTGCATCTCGGTCGAACTCATCCCACTCATCCTCCCTCAACTCGATGGCTTTCTCTAACTTAACTATCTTTTCAATACGATCATCATCGTGGGCAGGAACTGTGTCAGAACTGAGCTCGGTGGAAAGTCCGCCATTCACCTCTGACTTTTCAGTGTCCTCTAATGAACTGTCATCAGGCACATTGTTTTGCTCAAGCTTTTGCAAAGCTTTAGTCTTATCGAGCTGAGCTCCTTCGTAAACCCTCTGAGGATTGGAACGTTTACGTTTGTTAACCCCCGATGGAGGAGGGGCTGGCATAGAAGAAGGCACATTTTCTGAATTATTATCAGTCTTTTCTGATTCAGACTTTGGCACGGAGGCAGAGTCGACCTCATCCTCATTGTCGGAAATCCCAGCGTCACAAAGATCCTCTTTTTTCATGGGAAAATCCTCATTGTCTGAGTGCTGTGAATTTTCACCTTCAGATCCATCTATCTTTGACCTTTGAACTGGCTCAAACTGTGGAAACATCCACTGCCTTGTTTCATTATTTTCAAACCCACGGAAATGAGCAGGCTCCCCTGAACCGCTGGAGCCATCGCTCTGATTTGAACTGTCGTCCATTGGTTCCGATTTGACGCTTGACATGTCTTCGAGGTTCTGTCCTTGCATCACTCCTGGATGGTGCTGCTGCTTTGCCCTCATTCTGTGGTTGTGAAACCAGTTTATCACCGTTTTGACACCAACATTTAGATCACTGGCTAGGGCCTCTATTGTACTTTGGCTTGGATAGGGGTCCTCCAAATAGGCAACCCTGAGAGAATCTTTCTGTTCTTCTGTAAAGAAGACTCTTGGTCGTTTTGCATGACCTGGCGAGTCGTAGTAACGGTCGTCCATGCTGCTCTTGCGGCGTCGATGTGCTGAAAAGACCACAAATAATAACAGTAAGACAAAGATCAAAGGGTTAACTTAAAAAATAAACAATTAACATTATTAATTTTAAGATTTCTTTTTAAATTAATCTATTCATAAAACATATTCATAAACGATAGGTAAACATCCTAAACATCTGACAAAATGTAAAATTTGTGTTATAACCTATACGCACATTGAA
>JAULBS010145920.1:0-12434 GCA_032355785.1 Symmetromphalus regularis | reverse complement strand
AGAGAGAGAGAGAGAGAGAGGGAGAGAGAGAGAGAGAGAGAGAGAGAGAGAGAGAAAGAGAGAGAGAGAGAGATTCAATAACATTTTATAAATTATTATTATTATTATTATTACTATTATTATTATTACTATTATTAAGGTATTATCTGAAATACATCAAATTTCAAAATGGCTTCTTTTTTTGTTATTATTACGTGTTCCTGAGTAGATAGTGAATACTGTTAAAACGTCATCACTATTTCACAAATGAAGCCATAATTAAAATAGCAAAAGTCGTCGTTAACCTTGTGACGGTTAACCTCCCACATCAGGCTGCCACAATACTCTGTGAGGTAATCAGAAGGCTGATCTGTCGCCCAGGCAATGAACGTCAACCTATTTCCGTTTGGCCACCTCCAAGCACTGTCAACATAACCTAATCCAATATTCAGTGTTGTGTTTGGGTAACCTGAAATAAAAATAGATCATGCAGGGCCGTAGGAACTACTTTGGGACTGAGGGAGGGCACTGACAGACATCTTTGGAAGTGGAGTGGGGCATATTTTGGTTACAATGGCAAATATTAGTAAGTAAAAAAAAAAGGCCCAGAAGGGGGGTACGTGCCTGCCTGAATAGGTGTATAAAAATTGCACCGACTAGTGGCCTACAAATGGTTTATCAAAGGTCATGGTATATACTGTCCTGTGTGAGAAACCGCTTATAAAATATAATTTGCTGCTAATCGGAAAGAGTAACCATGTTGCTGTAGCAAAACACCACACGTCTGACAACTAATAGACGCCGAATGTGCTGGGGTATTGTTAAACAAACAACCACTACCTTATATCCAGAAAGGGGGTCAGAGGGGGCAATGGCCCCAGGCATTCATTTCAGGGGAGGCGGGGGCGTTCACAATCAAAGAGTGAAAATAAAAGAGATGGATCCAGGCATCACCAGTAGTGTATCCAAGGGGGGGCACCATGGGATCACCCCCCCCCCCTTTTCTCGAAATTTGTTTTCCTTTTACAAGGCACAAAATAACCGGTGTCGCATCGCAATTAGCGATGAAGAAAAAACGAACTGCGAGTCAAAATTATCTGTTCAAAGCAAAATGCGAAACACCACTTTTTCTCTGAACCAATACTACCTGATATTGAATTGTTCCTTGAGTTCACTACATTACTATAATGCCAATGAAATGATGACACTGCACAGTTAGAGTTCAGTAATGTACTCTCACAAAGCTTGCTAGAAGTAGCCCGCGAATTGTTGGATATTATTGCTACACATTTTACCAAAATTGATACTCATTTTTTAACATTGGTTAGCAATTTGCTAGTTAAGTGAAAATACGTATTTTGTGCCTTGCAGAAGTTCGACTTAGGAGGAGATGTGTCTATTCTTATCAATTGGTATATCCCAATTGGTATATCCCAAAATCTAAGTCACGAATACTTAAGGAACACGTATGCTTTACAAAGAATAGATTTAACTTAAGTTAAAAAGTAATACATGAAAGCATGGCTTTATTTTATTTTACAGAACACCTGTATTCCAAGAAAGAGGTGTACCTTTGTATGTGGCGGGTTGGGGGCGCTAGGTAAGGCCTGGGAGCCAAGGGTGGCAGCCCGAAAACGAATGGGAGCCACTACTTTATACGCATTATCCCTCAGACAGGATAACACAAACGATCGCCATTGCTAAATCAGTTATCGATCATTTGTCCAAGTTGAGCACACTGAGCTTCACAGAGCTCTCTCTAGGTTGGAGCCGGTACTGAATCAAAGGTGAACCTTCAACGAGAAATCGGGTCTAAAATTGAGCACCTTCTTAGATTTAAAAAACTATTCACCGTACTCTCATACTTCATTGTGTATTTTTTCCATTGAATTGGATTATCATGTTTTTTATCTGTTGAAAAAATAGCTTGTCTTCTAAATAAATTCATTTTTAAAGGTAAGATTCTTTTTTGCGTTGTATAAAATTAATGTTCATTCTCTACACTGATTTCACGGCAAAACATCTGGGCTATATTTAAATATTAAATATATTTTCAATACAAATTTATATTTATGGTGAAAATTGATAATTCTTTTAAAAAGTTTTTTTACAGAACGGTGACTGCATTGTTTGCTCATATGATTAACTGAGATTGTGCCATGATGTTAAAAATGGATAATCTCTTTTGTTGTGCTGCTTTAGTCATGAAAATCCGAGGAACACATGTCCTCCAGACTAAAATTCCGAGGAATGGAAACATGATGGAAAAAAATAAAAAACTTCAAGACGTATTACTTTAGTAAAAACACAATTTCACAATATCATATACATGTAATAGCTTAATTTAAAGTTGAACTTTACTGTCCGTCAAATGGCACGCTTCTTGGATTCAGTTGTTCCTTTCTCATAACTTCCTTATTGCAAATATAAAAATATCTCAGAAACTTGTTACTTTTTAGGATTTTAGTTTTTTTTAACCTTTTTCGTCCAACATATTGAATGAACGAACATGATGGTTAAAACCATCTGCTTTATATACCTTCGGAAGAAGCAAGATACAAGAACTCGTTTCATCTTCCAATGAAAATTAACACGGTTAAAAAATTAACTCACGTGCTAAATTTACGAACTTATTTTTTAAATGATATATTAAAAAAAAGAAAAAAATCGACATACAGACTTGAATCACAACATTCTGAATATGAAATATACGCTTATCTACTACGCTACGAGTGAAGGCTGCCAGACACTGATTTTTTAGTCATGCCTTTCAGATAACTCGTGCATATTGCCTAAAGTAACATATGGACTTCTATTAATGTGTCGGAAGGAACTGAAGTCCTAGGCTTACTAATAAAAATGCATCAGGAATGCAAGTCTGGGTAGGACTACGATTCCCAAGGAATGCAAGTCCGATAGGACTACGATTCATAGTAACAGAGTTCCTTTCACACCGGTTTATACCTACCGTGCACTTTGTGCTGCACTCTGGTACCAGTTTAGCAAGATACTCCCTGCAATGCATGCTCAAACGGGACGCGATTGAGTTTCATTCCTGTTTGACATTGGCAAGAAAACAGTTTTTAATATTGTCTAAAAGAATGGAGCAGGAAGTTTCAAAGATTTAAACAACTTGGGACAACATGACAAAGAGGCTGCACTTTCGTCAGCTCGCATTTTCATATCAGCTTTATACAATCCAAGCGAAACGGTGAAAAATGCTCACTTAAATCTCCACTGCATGCAGCTAATGCTTGTAAGCAAAAAACTGCCTCCATGTGAAGCAAGCTTTAAATAGCACGTAGAGCGAGCGCAATGGCAAACACAGATTTGGATGTCTTCACATGTGGCCCAACCAGATATTGGAAATCCAGAGCAATATGGATGGGAAAAACAAGAGGATAAACTTATGCCTGTTTACTTCAAGGGACCAATGCCATCTGAGCTCTTACAGGGATCTGTTTCGGTTCAAGTAAGAGTCGCTGTATCATCAGATGTGTGTAGTCAGACCACAAAACTTTGCATGGAAATGGAAGACTGTGGAAACCCTCATTCAATTAACAGAGACAAAAATGTTATGGACGAAGATGTGATGATTAGTAGAAAATGATACATATCAGAATTCCTGAACAAGAAAACTTATTATAAAATATGTCTCCGTTTAAATTTTTTTTATTATTGTGTTCATTTTTATTTTATTTTTTTGTGGGGTGGTGGGGGTTGAATGTTTAATTGAATTATTGGTCATGTAATAGTAAACATAATTTGTGAGGGAGCATTAAATCAGTATGCTATGTGGCGTTTGCCGCTTGCCTGTGAGGTTTTCTAGTTAAAACTACCTCCCCTACCCTCTCCATAGGGGTGTATATTTGATGATATTCACCTAAAACAGTTTTATGATTAAAAACAACCTCCAAAAACATGGATAGAGGTATAAATAATATGGTTTTAGGTAAAATGTTAGAAAAGATGTGATCTATTATAATTATGATGCTTGATTCTGAAAACCATGGACCACTCTATTCCGTCCATGAAAAATCCATGTTCCACCAAATATATAAAATTACCTTTTGATATATCTTGTAGATTACTCTAAAGAAAACAAAAAAACATAAATGATTACTATTGCAATTTCTCCTGGGTGGGCCACTTTTTATTTTAGAATAACTGGAATGTGGAACGACCCATCTTTTGTATCTACCCTCTACCAAAATACAATGAACAATTCCTGCATGCAAACTGGAGGTGTCTCAAAGCAGCTTTGATCTCATTGCGTTGAAATCGGGAATACTTTGATCATGATTTTCAAATAATAAAAACCTTTTAATGTATCCCGTTATTATAATTTTATTAATAGCGGCACCCCATCCTTATTATGAACATCATTAAATACACTAAATCAACAATGAAGAACATTTGGTATTTATACAACTTTAAAATCGAGCGGAATTAAATACCTCTCCTATAAATTTGTTTCGTTTGAAAAATAACTACCTAGTTACTAAAAAAATAATAGACGATTGAAACCAATTCATACCTTATCTGGTTTTATTTATAAAATAATAATAAATTTATAAACAAAAATAACAATTCAATTAGAAATTAATTCGCAACATGAACATAAACGTTGATGTCATCGTTGCCACCGATGCCGTCGCCATCGTCAACGCCGCCAAAAAAGAAGAAGTGATTTGTTTAATGATGCACTCAACACTTTTTATTTGCAGTTTTATTGGCGTCAGACATGGTTAAGGACCTCAAAAATAATGTGAGAGGAAACCCAGCCGTTGCTATTCCATGCGTTACTCTTACCGATCTTTTAGAAATGACAGTACACACCACGATCTTTGTTATACAAGTCGCTGGGCACTGGTTGGGACGGGAACAAACCAATGAGCCCCTCTGAGTATATTCGATCCTATAACCCAAGCATTTCGATATTTGTTCCTAGGGTAATATTCGAGCGCTCAAGTCACTGGGCTAAATCCCTACAGGTGTAATTGGACCAAATAAAATCCCATTGACAACCATAGTAACATTAAATAAAAAATAATACAAGCAACGTTTCAAACCACTGGGCTAGTATACACACCTACAGGGTGGTACTTATTGATCAATATTACACCAATAAACCATACTGTCACGTAGCTTTTTAATGACTTCCACGTTGTTTACATTCACTACCGTCTGCTCCGCACAAAATGCAAACTGCAGTTTTTATTTACAACACACATACCAACATGTGCCAAGTCTCACTGCTGTAATAATTGTTCAGCTAATTAAACACAACGAAATGATAGTGTATGTCCATAGCATTTGTACAAATAACCACTTTCACACATATCCACCAATCACAGCTGAGATGTCATTCACTTCTGATACATTTGACGGTGCACCTCGAACTCTGACCGGTGAAACCACGTGATTTGATACAATACATCCTGCAATGGTATTCTGAATCCCGGTCAATTCTACGGTAAAAGTCATTTTTCTACGGCAAAGAATCATTATTCTACGTAGAAAAATGACCGAAGTCAGTAATCTACGGGAGTCAAAATACCACGTTACACCGGCCCTGACTAATTATGAAAAGTCTTTTATTTGGTGACACAAAATAATTACTATGATTCTTTTATTTTACTATTTTTTAATTTATTATTATTTATTGTTTTTGTAGTTTCACAATTATGTTATTCGAAGTGAACAGGGTGGAAAAATTGTTTACAGTGGCCTGTGTATCAGCATTCTTAACTTCTTAGCTCAAGCTCTCAATTTTAGGTAGGTTTTACAAAACAAACTATAACATTGCTATTTTTGCATATGCCGGTGTGACAGAAAATGTATTCCCCCAAATATGTTTTTCCCGAGGAACAAATATTTGGCGAATAGTTACACAGTGATATCAATATATAATAAACTCATTCAGTGCTGGTGTACTGATGGTCATAGTCAGTGTTTTAATTGCCTGGCAAATCTTGTTAGAAATAGTTACACAGTGATATCAATATATGGGCAATTCCACTGTCACGCGTGTGACCATCTGAGAGGTTTTATAGAATATACAATGAAAACCTTATAAAGTGGCTTTGGTTTCAAGGTCTGATTAGAAACACTGACAACCAAATTATGAAGTACAGTCACCATTATATTTGAATAGAACTAGTATAGTGACTAGCCTAAGTTTTACCCCTGTAACGGGTGTGACCTTAACTGTCACACCTGTTACAGTAATAAAACATTGGCTGATGAATATAAGAGGCTTCTGATAAATATAATAATGACTGTACTTCATAATTTGGGTGTCAGTGTTTCTAATCACATCATGAAACTAAAGCTGCCATATGAGGTTTTCATGGTGTATTCTATAAAACCTCTCTGATGGTCACACCCGTGACAGTGGAATTAGGTAAAACTTCATTTTAACCATTTATTTAGTTGCAAAATACTATAAGAATATGATCAGCATATTTCTTTAACAAAATTAAAACAAAATTAAGTTACCTGTACATGTAGGTTGGTTGCGAGATAAGAAATGCTAGCAGATCTTCATAATAATTGTCAGACCTAAACTCTCTTGTATTCTGAATTCAATTTTCTGTAATATCTCATTAAAAGATATTGCATAAAATGTGTTTAAATAATGTGCACATACCTTTATGACATATTACAATTCTTCTGTCATTAATATTTTAAATTGTTCTGTTTCATTTTTTAACTTTAGTTTAACGCAATCCTATAAGGTTCATCATAACACACACCCTTGGTACTTTGTCGAAAAAATCACACTAATGACATTATGAACACATGAAGTAAAAACTGATATAAATATTAACATTAAATGTTGTATACATTATTTCTTCTAATTTAATCAATATTTACTAAAATATATGACATCATGATTATGGCATAGATTTATCAGTTCGAGAACAAAAAGAAAATTTATTTTTAAAGTTGATTTTATTAATTTTATACATGTAATTGGTATGAAGGAAGTAAACTCTTTGCCAGATACAAGCTATGCTGAAATACTTTGCACGGTTTTATGTAGTTAAAATAGTTAGTGAAGGTGAGGTTAGTTAATACCACATTGAATATCTAGCCATAATAAGCTTTGAATTAAATCCCTTCCTCAGTAACATCACATATGAACTTAGTGTAGGCATTGAGTTAAATACAGAAGTATGTTCAGGATCTTCTACCCAAGTGTTTTCTCCGATCCTGTTTATAGTCCATTCATGTGTTATGGTAGTTAAAAGTTTGATCTGTTTATTGGTAATAGTATTGTGTATGATTGTATTAATGTTCATAAACATTTATAAATTATGTTTTAACATTACACTGATGTTAAAACATTTGTTCAATAGTAATGCCATTCTGATTCTTTCTAAGTTTTTATTACAATGTTACACATTTGTAAAATATGTTTATATAAATTTGTTCTTAAATTACATTATTACATAAAACTATATTACAATCGTTTTTACGTTTTAACAAATTAAGTTTCATTTTTATACTGTATGACTTTGTGTTATAACATTTTAACAAATTAATTTTATATTATTTCAATGTCTAACTCATATTTGTATTTTAACAAATTAATATGACATTATCACAATGTAGTGTAAGGAAGATTAAATTCTTATAAGTATCACATTAAAATTGTCTTTGTTCTTAACAATTACATCTATTTAACAATTAAAATAATAAATTTATTAGATTTTTAATGTTTCAAAAATGAATGTTTCAACATTTTAAACTTTTCAAATAGACCTTATTTATTTATTTATTTTTTAATTCATTTGTTTGTTTGTTTAATATTTGTTTAACATTCTCCTAGCACAAAAATAAACATCGGGTATTGGGGATCACACACAGTTACATAGACCTTATTTATTTATTTTTGGTTTGTTTAACGACACCACTAGAGCACATTGATTTATTAATCATTGGCTATTAGATGTCAACCACTTGGAGGTTTTTGACATGTAGTCTGGTGTGATCCAGCCTCCAATGAGTTTTGAACCACTGTCGTCGGCTTGAGAGTCTGATGTTCAATCGCTGGACCGTTATGTAGACCTTATTTATGCAGTAGCTTACAATGGATTTTACTCTAGTTTATAAGCTGACCCAACTTTATAAGAATAATATATAAAACCTGCCACATGTGCTGTATAGTATATTGATTATGTGCATTGTTTCGCCTGTGTTGCTAATATTTTCTGTTAATACTACACCAAACAGTATTATTTATTTAATGTCAACTTAGTGCAGCAGGATTTTAAATTTAATATAAGTGACCTATCACACTGAATCAGGTTATAAGCTGCATGTCCTAATGTTTGTTTTCTTTGGGCATGGTCTCAGTTTGTTAAATCAATGGTTTCAAGTGGCTAGTTTTCTCTTTGCACAGATATCTAATTCAGTACAAAATAACATATGTATATTTTGTATGTTAAGTACCTAACCTTTTTGTTACTCACTTGAGTGGCTGCAAAATATGAGTTCTTAATAATAACAAAGAATAGTTTGCTAAAATAAAATGTAATTATTAACTGCTATTTTGTCAAATGATTCATTGTTGTGTCATCTGCTTGTGCTAGGTAATGTTTCTTACTGATTACAAATTTGTATATTGGAGATAATATTGCTGTGTTGTTGTTAAATAGGTAATTGGTTTAGGGTTTACACATTCATTCTGGATAGATTTAAATATGTTACAAAATGACTGTGATGTGTTCATGGAAGAGCAGCTGATATTATTACTAAAAGGATTTTTTTAAACCTGTTTTTAACAAATCTGCTAAATGAAATATTGTTAATTTGCACTTCACATAATGAATATACTGATTATAATATACTGTGATATGTTCATAGAAGAACAGCTGATATTATTACTAATAGGATAAAAAAAAAACCCTACTTTTAATAGTTTTAACGAATCTGCTAAATGAAATACTGTTGATTTGTATTTTACATAATGAATATACTGATTATATATAATGTTATAACCAGTGTGTAGTTATGGGGATTGCAGCCACTTTCAAATGGATAGCTGATTATTAGTTTTTTTAATGTTAAAATTATATAATATTATTATCGGATAGATGCATGATTTTGCCAATTAATTTTTTTGTCTATTTATTGAAAGCCACTTTTAGGCCCTCTAATTGTAATTTACTATATATAACAGTTACAGACAAGATAGAGAGGGAATATGTAATGGTTACGGGCAAGAAACAGATTAAATTTAGTCTTGACTTGCAGTAGATAATCTAATTCCAGTTGAAATACAACTTTATATATATTAGGTGTCAGAATGTTTTCTGTCATTGTTTGTGTAAACGTGATTATTTTGTTTTAAAGCCAGCACAAATCGTGGTGGATCTGGAGGTGGATCAGGGGGAGATGGCCCCCCACCCATGCCTAGTGGAGGACTTGGTGGGCTGTTTGCAGGAGGTGTTCCCAGACTGCCTAATAGAGGTGGACGTACAGGAGGGGGCTCAGGAGGTAGGTGAATTTGTAAAATATGTTTTTGAAAATGATCATGCTGATATGTGTGAGCTATTACCTTTTTTCCCTACAGATACTTCTTGTGTTTTTGTAACACCTGATTTGTCATAGTGAGGTGTGATTATAAAATTACTTGAATATTATACAGGTCTAGAGAAGCCATTGTTTTCGTTACTGCATGCCTGAGTTAGAGGAGGATGGGCATCTAATTAACTCTTTTAGATTTTTTACTGTGTGGTTTACAACAATTTGCCAGTAATTTCACTGTAACTTTCCCCTCCTGTCAGTGTATCCTCTAGATCTGTCCCTGTATGATTTACAACAAACAGCAAGTAATTTCACTGTAACTTTCCTCTCTCCCAGCAGTGTATCCTTTAGATCTGTCCCTGTATGATTTACAACAAACTATTTAAGTAATTTCACTGTGACTCCTTTCCCCCAACAGTGTATCTTCTAGATCTGTCCCTGTATGATTTACAACAAACTATTTAAGTAATTTCACTCTGACTTTCCCCTCCTGTCAGTGTATCTTCTAGATATGTCCCTGTATGATTTACAACAAACCTATTTAAGTAATTTCACTGTAACTTTCCCCTCCTGTCAATGTATCTTCTAGATCTGTCCTGGTATGATTTACAACAACAAATTGCAAGTAATTTCACTAACTTCCCATCACAGCAGTGCTACATGTAAGAATTGTTGTGTTGTATTGACTTTTATATTATATATTGTAGCCCCAGCACCCGGTCCTGCTTTCCGTCCCCCTGGCATGGGGCGACTAGCAGCCAATGGTCCAGTATCACAACACAACATTACAGATTCCTCCAAGATCAGCAACGGATCTGTATTAAACTCATCTGCTCCTCCACCACCTCCCCCGAGTGACAACAAACCCAAGCTAGTTCCTCCAGCAGTACCATCTAGTGACAATAAACCCAAGTTCAGTCCTCCCCAGGTTCCACCCAGTGTTAACAAACCTCGCTTTTCTGGGACGAGTGTTAGCATAGCTCAGAGAAGTGACATGTTCAACAGAAACAACAGTAATAGCAATGACTCTTCATCTAGTGGCATATCAGGAGGGGTTCCCATGCGGAACCAGCCACGTGGCCAACCACCTCCGCCACCACGTCCAGGCTCGTCTTCCAGTAGTTCCGTTTCTAACAGTCGACCTTCTAGTATGGTTGGCCGGCCTTTACCGCCTCCCCCAGGCAATGCTGCTCCTCCTCCCCCACCAATGAGAACAGCAAATCCTCCACCCACATCTGCACCTCCAGGAGGAAGACCCAATGTACCTCCACCCCCAAACCGACCCGGGAATCCACCACCACCCCCAGTACGCACCACTTCTGCTCAAAGTGGTGGGACTGTTGGACGTGCAGGTCCTCCTAGTATCAAGCCTCCAGCACCGCCTGCAAGACGAGACATACCCCCTCCACCACCACCACATGCAAACACAGGAACTATAGGACGGAGTGCACCTCCACCACCAAGCACACAGCCGCCCAACAGATCCAGACAAAGTGTAAATGGCTCGGGAGGTGTTGTTGATGGTAAGCTGGCATTTCTGTTTGTTTGTTAATATCTTCTCTTATTCCATCAGAGATTTTCTTGTCTTGGTGGCTATCAAAGCTTGTTATAAATATTTTGGGAGATAAGTACCAGACTAACATTTTGAAAGTTATTCAGTGATTGTATGCTGTGTTTCCTACAGGATTTAAGTTTATGTGGATGGCAAGTACCCAAATGGGGCAAATCAAGCAACCAAATTATGTAAATGAATACGATGTTGATATCATTAAAGGAATGTATTACTTTTGGATTTTATGTTCAGTCTCCATTTTGGTGTTTTTTCACTATGGTTGACATTCTTGATAATTCTGTTTTCTTTATTTTGCAGATTTTGAAAATAGATTTAGATTTCATAAAATGAATGACATTCCTCCTCCAGAACCATTCAGCAATTTCAATAAAGTTTACCCAAGCAAAAGTGCTCGCAACACAGGTAACAGATATAGTAATAATATACCCATATACAGAACCATTTGGCAATTTCAATAAAGTTTACCCAAGTGAAAAATTAACAATATTACCAAATAGTAATAATATACCCATACACAGAAACATTTGGCAATGTCAATAAAATTTACCCAAGCAATACTGCTTGCAACACAGGTAACCACGATAATGCTATCAAATGGTAATAATATACCCATACACAGAAACATTTGACAATGTCAGTAAAGTTTACCCAAGGAAAAGTGCTCATAATACAGGTAACCACGATACTTTGAAACAGTAATACTATATTCAATATATGTAATTTAACAAAGGTAACCATGCCACTTTGAAACAGTAATACAATATTCATTATATATAATTTAACAAAGGTAACCATGCCACTTTGAAACAGTAATACTATATTCATTATATATAATTTAGCAAAGGTAACCATGCCACTTTGAAACAGTAATACTATATTCATTACATATAATTTAACAAAGGTAACCATGCCACTTTGAAACAGTAATGCTATATTCATTGTATATAATTTAATTCTAGACAGACATTTCAATTATTGTATAAATTAATGTGACCACTGGTTAGGGGTGCAACGATAAACCGGTATATTGCAATACTTGTCGAGCACAATACATATCATGATATGGTTTCGTGTATTGCGATATATCTACCTAATGAGTATCCATCTTATAAAACCTGTGACAGTAAGTAATAAAAATAAAAGTTAAACTTGATTAAAACATATAAATTTGCTGTGTTTATATGTTCTCTTTTTTCATCAGAAATTGGTACAGGTCTGCCTGCCTGAGACATGTTTAGTAATTAGTATGATAGTGTCAGCATGTGACTTTTATCACATTTTGGTAATTAATCAAACTGTATTGCTGTATGTATTGCAATATGGGTTTGCTGTATCGCAGTATATC